>PJEM01016855.1:0-24186 GCA_004023845.1 Helogale parvula | reverse complement strand
CTGATATGTGACACCACGCCCTGGACGCCCCCAGGGCCAGGGGCAGGTGGGGGCCATCCCTTGGGGACAGTGACAGCGGTGCCACGCAAGAGCTGGTTTCTGGATAAGGGAAAGGATGATCAGTGCTCGGTGATTCCAGAACATTTTCCAGAGGCCAGAATGGGGGGGGAAGGTGGGGGGGCAGGCCCTGGGGGGAAACCGGGCCGGAAGCGGACTCTCGCTGGTTGGAGGCAAAGACAAGGTGACCAGGTGACCCGGGTGGGAGGAGCGGTGCTGGGAGCCCCCGGAGACGGCGGCGGTGCCCAGGGGCTCGTGGGCTGCTGGGAAACACTGGGTCAAGTGCAGAGAGAAGGGTCTCCTGTGAGTGTGACCTCACTTGCTGAGAGTGGCTGCCGGCCCGTGAAAGGGTCCCGCACGTGGCCCAAGTAGGGGTCCTTACAAGCCCCTGTGACCAAGTGCGGCCCGAGGGTGCCTCCAGGAGACAGAAAGTGACAAAGGAGCTCCTGGAGGCGCCAGTGAGGGACCTTCACAGCCAGCCACGGCCTGTCTCCTCCAGCCCACCCGCTCTGCCCCGCAGCTCAGAGATGCTGGACCCCCACGCGCATGTGCCCTGCTCTCCCTGAGCCCCGTCCTCACCCCTTCCTGCCCCTTGGCCCGCGCGGCTGGGTCACTGCTGCCCTCCCACCAGGGGTCTGCCTGCAGCCCCACCACCCATGATCCAGGCCGCTCTGGCGAGGCCCCAGGACCACCCCCGCCCCCCCCCTCGGCCGCAGGAGCCCAGGCCAGGCTGCCCTCGGGAGGATTTCTGGTAAATGAAATTACCCACCTTGTTCCAAGCGACTCGATGAGTCAGCAACTGTGACCAGAGTTGGGACTGTTTCTCTCCCTTGGAGACTCACAGGCCTCTGAGGACATGTGTGCAGGCCCCGTGTGCAAGGGCCGGAGGCCGGGGAGCCCCCGAGCCAGACCCCAGGCCCGCCTCCCACAGCGGCGGCCTGCCACCCCTCACCCGCGCGGCTGTGCTTGGCTGGCCGCCGGGAGCTCCCGCGGACCCCCACGGACCGCCCTTCCTACACACCGCTGTCTCGGTCCAGAACGTTCTCTCCCTCTTTTCTGCTCTTCCTTTCCGTCATGAGCCATCCGAGGCCCCTCCTGGGCCCTGACCCGAGGGCGCGGGTGAGCGAAGCTGCCCCCCTGGGCAGTTGGCAGCTGTCTTGGGCACCATGGCTACAATCTAGCGGCATGTCTGCATCCCCCTTTCTGAGGCCGAGCTGCTCTGGCACCCCCAGATCCAACCCGAGAACCCCGACCTGCGACAGGCCCGGGTGGGGGCCACCTCCCTCCCGGTAATGCTCCACCTCGGCCTGGGCTGCGGAGGCACAGAGGGCGGGTGACCGGAGTGGCAAGAAGTGCCTCCTGCTGTGTCCCCCACAGCAAAGGGCCCCAGAAATGCAGCCCGGGAGCTGCGCCTCCAGACCTGCTGCGAGCCGGGCGCGGGGGGGGGGGAGGTGGAGTGGGGGCGAGTGCACAGAGCACAGAGGCGAGCCCCCCCCCACCTCGTCCCCGCCACTCACGACACTGACGTGCTGAGCTCTGGGTCCCTCCAGGCGCCAACGGGAGGGGACGGTGCACACAGAACCCCCCCCCCCCCCCAGGGACGGCCCAAGTGAATGCTCAGGCAGCGCACCGCCGACCCCCTGCATCCCAGGTGCCGTTAGCGGCTGTCTCCAGCTCGCTGTCCCCTGGCGGGCCCTGTGGTTGGAAATGTGCCCTGAGCTGTCACTGGGGGAGGCCACAGGAAGCAGTTTTATGAAATGTGTCACAGCATTCGCTGTCCAGATGCCACTGGGGACACTATCCGTTTCTCATCTCTGGACTGCCCAGATGGGACTTCGTGGGCAAAGCATCGCTCAGAGCCAAGGCTGGAAGAATCTTGGTGCTTTCCAGAACGCCGAATGATGCTGCCTTTCGTGGGGTCTTTTCCTGGCACAGGTGAGCAGGGGCACTGCTCTGTGTCAGCCCTCGGGACGGTCATTTCCAGGCAGAAGGGAGTAGCCTCGTCTGCCATCCCCAGAGGTCTTACACATTTCCCGGGTGCCCTGATGGGAAGAGGGCTGGGAAGCCCTATCCTAAGGGACAGTGAAGACCATTGAACCGATCCGATTTTCCTTTTCACTCTGGCTGCCAGGAACCTCAGAGCCTAATTGAAAAATCCAGTCAAAGCCACTGCCCATGCCAACAGGCCTGCACCTTTGCCGCGCGTTTCTCCTTGGTGTTCCATTCCCACAGTCGCTTGTATGCGCCGTGGCTTGGACGGTTTTGTGTTTTGCTCTTCACTCATGTCTGCTATGTCTTGCCTGTGGCCCGAGGCGATCCTTCGTGAAGGAAGGCAGGGTTTGAATAATACTTACATGTGTCAGGCGTGCCGTCCAAACCCCGCGGGGCGCCCACTTCCAGGAGCGGACCCCGCTCCTTCCATCCCCAACTTTGCCCCCCTGCAGTCACGTGTGTCCGGAACCTGTGCTGGATGTTGTCTTTGGACCTCATTGCCCTCCGCGATTCAGGGGAAATTTCTGACTCATGGAACTTTGAGTCCAAAGGGATGCTTGGCCCTGGTCCTTCCTTCGAGGTGACAGGGAAACCGACAGAGAGTGGGTGGCAGGTCCCAGGTCACATGATGGCGGCCCTCCCGGCTTTCACCCACACGGACGTGCACCAGCTGCTCTCCCCCCCCCCCCCCCCCCGGCTTCCAACGAGGCGATGGATCCTCGGGTGGAGACTGCACAGGGACGGGAGGTTGATTTAATGCTACGATTCAGCGTCGGTTGTCTTGGCTAGAGGTTGGGGGACCCGGAGGAAAGCTGGAGACAGCTGGACGCTCCCGTCACCGAACCTTTCAGCCTGGCGGTTCGCCCCAAAACCATCCAGCGCCTCGTGGCGGGGCTGGGACACGCCGCTGCCGGGGCCACCGGGGAGCAGCAACGGCGCAGAGAGGCACAGTTCTGGGAGAAGGGCAGGGAGAGGGGCCCCCAAGGAAGCGCCCCCCCGCGGGGTGCTCCTGGCAGTGCGGAAGGCACACGTAGGCACATGCTCAGATCACACGTGCATGCACACACTCCCAGGAGTGCATACGTGTGCACCCTAGAAACACGTGTGCCCCCCTGCCCACACGCACTTACACACCGGCACAGGCTCCCGTGTGCGCACGCACACGCAAGCGCAGGCCCCCACCCCGAGAGCCGGCGAGCGCGGTTTGATGGCGCCCCAGGCCCTCGCGGAGCCATCGGCAGTGATTAATGTGGATGCTTTAATGGGTGCGCGCTCCGTTGGCCCCGGGGCTGCGAGCAGCCTCTGCGGAGCGGGATTCTCGGCCCCGGGAGCCGCAGTTGGTAAACGCAGTGCCTCGCTGTCCAAAAACATTGGCAGCTGGAGAGCAGAACTTGCAAAGCGCAGGACAGCTGCAGTGCTTTTCAGAGCTGCGCAGAATGAGAGCTGCAATGCGTCCCTGTCCTTGCGTCCCCAAGTCTTCCTGCAAACCTGCCCTCCAGAGGGCGTGGAGGACCCCAGCCCCCACAGAGACCTCCTGCCAGCCCCTCCCCACCTCCCACTGCTCCTTCCAGCACCTTCTGCTCCTGCCCCCTCCCCGGGGGAGACTGATTGTGAAGGGTGCTGGGGGGGCGCATTTGCTGGGGAAAGGCCCCCAGGGCCTCCGCACGTCCCACCCCTGCCCCCTCCATGGGCCAACCCGTGGGGCACCCCTCCCCTCTGAGCCCACCCAGAACTGGGATTGAATCTTGGTGAAGAAGATTGATGGCAAAGGATCAGAGCCCTGGGGAGGCTCCCGCCAGGCGGAGGCCGGGGGAAATTGAAAACATCACACTGACAGAGTGGCGTCTTGAAAGAAAACCTCGGCCCAGCTCAGCGCATTAATAACTCAGGGCGCGTGGGATGACGGGGAAGAGGAGGCTGTGTGCTGCGATGGCGCTGGGGGTCCCTGGGACCCCGCCTCCCCGCTCCCCAGCTGCACCATGACACGGGGCCACCGGAAATGAATGGTGACCTCACGCTAGGTGGGTGACACATTCCCACCAAACACAAGCGAAAGAGCTGGGCTCCCTGTGGCCACTCACCGGGAGAGAGCAGAGCAGGGACCCCCTCCGCCCCGCACCCCCTCGGCCCCAGCCCCCCGTGAGGGCCCCCAAGGCACACTTGTGTGTGTGTGAAAGCCGTGACTGCGTCTGTCTGGACTCACAGCTGAACAACGTCCCACGTCGGGTGGTGACGGCTGGTCCGCTGGGGCGACTGGACAGAGTTTCATGAACAAAGGCCCTGGGGTCAATGGCACCTGTTCAGTGGATACCAGAGCAAAGGGGTGAAAATGACGGCGTGGCCCAGGCCCCTCCCGCAGGCGCACCCCTGTGCTGGGGCCTCCCCTCTTCCCCTCTTCGGGTGGAGGGACGGCAGACAAGCCTCTCCAAAGCCAGCAGAAAGCCCAGCAGGAAGGGGCCGGCCCTCTGCCTCCCGGAGAGCAGGGGGGCCGCTGGCCCTGGAGAGCGCAGGGCAGTTCCCGGAACCGGGGGCTCATGTGGGGGTGGCATGCGGACGCTCCTGGAGAGGAGGAAGGGGAGTGTGGGCTTATTTGAATATTCAGAGAACCCATGAAAACAGGGTGATCTGGAATCTGCAAGAGAAGGGCCCCCAGCATTCGTTCCCTCCCACCCACCTGCTCACGCCCACCCCCACCCTGAAGGGTGCTCACCAAGCTTCCTGGCAGGGATCAGCGCCCTCCACCCGCCACCCCGCTCCCCGTCGGTCTGCAGACACCTGTAAGAGGAAGGTGCCACCCTCCTTGCTGTGTGACCCTGGACAGTGGCTCCCCCTCTCTGGGCTCAGTTTTGCCATTTGTAAGCCTAGGGGAGGGGGGAGGGGGGAGGGAGTGGCTAAGAGCCAGGAAGAAAGGTAGAGCAAGAGAGAGAAGAGGGAAAGGCAGGCGGAAACACGACCCCTGATCTCTGCAACGCGCACCAGCTCTGGCACATGTGAGGGGCTTTCCGGGATCTCGGTCCACTAAGCAGATGAACTACAGGACAGTGCCGTCCACTGGGAGCCCTGGAGGGGCGCAGAAAGCCCTCAGTGGCAGCTGCGCGATGGTGGGGGTCCACCTGGCAGCCCTGGCTCCAGGCCACGAGGGGGCAGGGACCTAGGGACTCGGGGCCACAGCCTGGCTGGAGAAGGGGACCCGGAGCCTGGAGGCAGGGCCCTGATCAGGATGGCCCCCCATCGAGCTGTGGGGTCTGCACCAGGAACCCCCCACCCCGAGGCTGCCTGGAAAGGTGAAAAAGGAGAATCCACAGTCCCTACGTTCCCAAGAGGGTGTTGGCGCCTCTGCAGGGACCAAGTGCCCACCTGGTGTGTGCGCAAAGCATGTGTGATGGGGGTGCATGCGTGCGTGCGTGTGTGTGTGTGTGTGTGTGTGTGTGTGTGATTGTGTAAGAGCAGAGGCGGAGATTTGGACATTAGGCAAGTTCCCAGCACCCAGGCAGGGCGAGGCCCCAAACTCCCTGGGGCAAGACAGCTGGGGTCCTGGCTGCTTGTACCCACGTTGCATGGGGCCCATCTCCCACCCAGACTGTCTCCTTCTTCGGCTGCCCGGGCACCTCTGGGTGGATCCCTGCCAGGTGTCCAGGCTCGCACTGCCCCCCAGTGGCCATCCTGGGTGCCCAAGGGCCTGGGGCTGGAGTGGACTGAGAGCTGGGAGATGTGGCCCCAGACTGGCCGGGCCCATGGGTGCCGCTGGGCGGGGAGCGTGTGCCCTATGGCCCCTCCAGGAAAATGGCAGATCTTCTGGCCCAAGACCTCTGGACCCACCAAGATGGTGCTCCTTCGGAAAACTGCCCCTCTACCGAAAGGGACCAGCCTAGCCCCTCAACCCACCCACCGGGAGACGCCTCCTGTCCGTCAGAGGCTCCTTGTGACCTCAGCGGGGTCACATCGTCCCTGACCTCTGCTGCCACATCTGTGTTAGCACCAGCTGGGGTCCTCAATAAGTGGACTTAGGAGTTTGGCACTTCACGGTCTGACCAGGAAGGTCGGGGGACCACCAGGAGATGCAGCCCTCGACAGCCCCCGCAGTGGACAGCCTCCTGAGGCCCCTTCAGGGCTCGACATGTGGCCTCTCCAAAACCAGCAGAGGCAGGGTCAGGGCCCGCCCACGCAGGCCTCTGGTTCAGAGGAAGAGAGCTGGAGAAGGAGCCCCTCCCTGAGCCGACAGGGGCGCAGGCCCCCAGAAAACCCCAGGGGCTGGACTCGGGCCACCGGCCCTGCATTCTCAAGAGCTGCTATTTCAGGAGACAGGGGCCTGGGGGAGCAAAGGACTTGTGAATAACAGGACAAGTGGGTCCTTCGGGCCAAGGCGACCGGGCGGGGAAGTCAGCCAGGGGGAGCAGGTGGCCAGGGTTGTCTTCCACCATGAAATGTCCCCCGAACAGTAGCCCTGGTGTCACGGTCAGAGCCCCGGGCTCTCCTGCACGGTCACCAGACAGAATGCAAGAGGCCCACTTACACATGTGTTTCTGGTAAACCCGCCATGTTTGGGACCTACTTCTACAGGATTCGTTAATCTGGCAACAGGATGACACCCTCTCCCCCGGGCTCCGGGTGACTTTTCTCTGGCGCTGCACGGGGGACACCGTCCAGGCCCGCACCTCGGGCTGGCGGAGCCACGGGCGCCCAGGATCAGGGGCCGCTCAGCTGGAGGCCGGCACCCCCGGGGGCCAAACGCACAAGAGCCTGGTGAGGGGCCGGGCCCCACTGAGGCCGCACTCACCGTGCGCGTCTGTCTGTCCTTCTCTGGGCTTCTCCGTGGGGCTCTGGCAAAACCCCTCACTCTCTCCTCTCTGAGGAGCCAGCAAGGACTTGGGCCCACGGGGCAGAAGAAACACGGTTGAGAGTTCCAGGGCCCTCCCGCGTGCTTTGTGCTATTTTTGGATCTAATCGTCTTTGTTTTGTCCTGAGTGCTTAGGGTTCATCACACAGGCGCCCTGGGTTCAGGATGACAGGGTGGAGTCAGGCTCTTAGAGTGGATTTCTTTTTTTTTTTTTAAGTTTCTTTTTGTTTCTTTTGAGGGGGTGAGGGGTAGATGGGAGAGGGGAGTTGAGGGGCAGAGAGAGGGAGGGAGAGAGAATCCCAGGCAGCTTTCACACTGTCCGAGCAGAGCCTGACGCAGGGCTCAAACTCACAAAGCGTGAGATCGTGACCGGAGCCAGAATCAAGAGTCAGATGCTTGACCCCGGGCTGCTCAGAGTCTGGGTTGGAGCAGGGTCTCTGTCGCACGGCCACGATGCCTCAGGTTGGCTGGGCACAGCCTTTGAGCCACATCTCCTCACCCAGCCCTGCCCGCCTTGCCCCCCTGCGCCCCTGCCGGGGCCGGGGGCTTCAGGACCACCTCCCACGCCCCCCAGCACAGAGCAGCCGCCCGGGCGGGTCGGAGGCGGACTCCGGGGGCAGAGACTTCCAGGTCCAGGAAGCTTCCGGGTGGAGGGGCAGCAGAATGGGGCAAAGCCCGGTCAGATCTGGAGTGGGAGGAGAAGGTGAAGGTGAGGTGAGGTGGGTGCTGGGAAGAGCGGGGTCGCACTCTCTCTAACCGGCCAGACGGTAACATGCGAAGCGCTTGGGCCACTCAACTCCGCCGTGAGCCACGGTCACCGTGTCACATGAGCGAGGCTGGCTGAGTGCCAGTAAAACCAGGGGGCAGGCTGACCGGCCCGTAGGCCGCAGTCTGAACTAGGGGTGATGGGGAGGGGCCAGGGCGTGAGGTCAGGGAGCAGGGAGGCGGGGAGGTGCTGGACCTCGTTGGCTGGCTTCCAGAACACAAGGCGTGGGCGTCGCAGGACTCAGGGGCGTTGACTAAGCCCATGATGGGACAGCGCCTGGGTTTCCAGGGCCCCCCTCTCCCTCCAGAGCGGTTTTCTGGGAACGAATAAAGGGGCACGGGGAGCCTGTGCTGGTGCGGGACTCGGCGGGGCCCCGGGTGGGGTCTCTCCCGGCGAAGAGCCCCGGTGCGGTCCCAGGTGGCACGGAGGCGGTGGAGAAGGAGCTCGGCCAGAGGCTGAAAAATGGGACGGGAAGACATTCTTGGCCCCACGCCTAGGTTTTCTGGGCCACGGAGAAAAGGTCAAGGACCAGCCTGGCCAGCCCTCGAGACAGAGGCCTGGCCTGGAAACAGGCCACCCTGGGACCAAGGGCCCCAGCAAGTGAGCACTCCAGAGGTGAGGGCTGGGCTGCCTGCTTCTCACCCTTCGAGAAGGGTCCCGGTGGTGGGGGGAGGGGCGCCGGCAAGAGGTTGAGGAAACTCGGCCCTGGTCCTCGGGACCCCCTCTCCTGAGGGTGCCAAGGCCGCCCACGGGGCCCCCTGAACTCCCAGCAGGCAGCATACCCAGAGGGACCCGGATTCTAGCTTCCAGCCTCCCCCAGCTTCTACGGCAGATGAAATACCTTTTTGGCAAATTTGGCCCATTTCCCAAACTCCGAGAGTGGGTGGCCCCTGCCCAGATTCAGCCCCACCTCCCAGGGCCTCCTGGAGCCAAGGGCAGCTCACTACCTCCAAGAGGCCCTGAGGCCCTGTCCCCGGGGAGAGGGGGTGTGTGTGGGGGGGGACATGGATGAACAAACGAATCACTGAAGCCAGCTCTGGCTTTGAAGAGAGCTGTGCACCCCAGACCGCAGGTCCCAAGCAGGCCAGAGAGCACTCCTGTGGACAGAGGAGCAGGGCGCCTCTTAGCTCCTAGTGCGAAGGGAGAAAAACCCCACATAACCCACACTATGCCCCCTGAAGGCTGCGGGGCCCTGCGCGGGCGTGGGTGGGGCCCCTCTGTGTTCAAGTCCTGGGAAATCACAAAGGACCACACCCTGCGGAGCTTAAAGCAACAGAAAATCATTGTTTCTCGGTCCTGGAGGCCAGATCAAGGTGCAGGAAGGGCCGTGTTCCCTCTGGGACCCAGGGGGGATTCTCCTCGCCTCTTCTGGCTTCTAGCGGTAGCGGACGACCCTCGGCCACCGCCAGTTCCCGGGCAGCGGCGTCACTCCAGCCTGGCCTCTGCCTACACACAGCACTTGTCCCTTGTGTCTCCGCGTCTGCGCATGACCCCTTCCCTCCGCACCTGCCTCTGTGTTTCCTTTTCTTACACGGACACAGTCTTATTACATTAGGGGTCCACCCAGTCCAGTACAGTGTTGGCTTAATTTAACAAACTCTATCTGCCATGACCCTACTTCCAAACAAGGTCACGTTCAGGGGTTTAAGGAACCAGGACCTCAACAAATCTCTTTAGGGAGACAAAATTTGACCCATAGCACCCTCCTGACCCATCCCCTTCCGCCTCCCCCCCCTTTTTTTTTTTTAACTGAGTCTGCTTCAAAAAGCTTTAAATTAATGAATAAATTAAGTGCACATTCCAGCTTCCTGAAGGAACCGCGTCTCCAGATGGAGAAGATGGTGCTTTTGCAGCGAGAACCAAACCCAAGGAGACGGGCTGGGACGGCTCTGCCGACTGTGCTCCGAGAGCAGAGACGGGCTGGTTTCCTCGGGGCCCTGGGTCCGTGCTGCTGGTGGAGGCACTCCAGGAGCGTCCCTGGGACCGGGGTCTCCCTGAGGGCCACCGTGCTGCAAAATGAAGCCTTCTCCGTAGCACCAAAAGGCAACGGGACAGTGGAGACCCCCAGAAGTCACGCAAGCATCAGGCAGGCACACGGCGGAACCCGAAGGGGCCGAGGAGCCGGGTCACGCGAGCAGCAGCCGGCAGGGGACCGGACACTCGCTGCGGGCTGACTGGGTGCGCAGGCGGCGGCCCCGCCAGCCCGGACTGTCATCTTTCTCCTCCCCAACCATCTGTGAGCTTCTGGGAGCCGCACTCGTGTCTCCTCGTGCCCGCGTCCCGCAGCGGGGCCCAGCGGCCGGTGCCCGGCAGGGGAGCGTGACTGGCCGGTGACGTCAGCAATGGACAGGATGCTCTGGTGTGTGCCGTGTGGGACGCATGGCCATCAGACATAAAGTTTCCCATCCTCTATTTAGACACACAGTGTCTTTTCTCAACAGTGAGGCTCAAGAAAACACTTTCATAATTATTCAAAAGGCTTTTTCTTTTAATGTTGTATTTATTTTTTGAGAGAGAGCGAGAGACAGCGTGAGCAGGGGAGGGGCAGAGAGAGAGGGAGACACAGAATCTGGAGACAGGCCCCAGGCTCCAGGCTGTCAGCACAGAGCCCAACGTGGGGCTCAAACCCACGAACTGTGAGATCATGACCTGAGCCGAAGCTGGACGCTTAACCGACGGAGCCCCCCAGGCGCCCCCGAAAGGTTCTGTCTGCTAACCACTCGCTAAGTGAAGCTGGACGTTTTGCCGTGGACTCCTCGCTGCTGGTCCCCACGGGGTCTGGCAGGGAAGCTGCTTGCGGGAAGCACTTGATGGATGAATGAACGGACGAACCAGTGAACAAAGGTTGCTTATCACAGTGGACCCCAGAGCGGCCCGCCTGCCCGGCTGTCTCTTCCCAGACGGGAGAAAACACTCATCTTGGATCCTCTGGAGCTCCCGGGATGGGAAGCACCGATTTCTTGAATCAAGGACTGAATGTAGAAATCGTTGCACCCTGTGGTGTAGACTGAGTCATCGGGATCCCAAGTGACACCTTCTGGGCTCTAACCATGGGACCCGTCAAGGCAGCCTGACTGGGATGGTGCCAGGAACCCCGCTGGGGCTGCCTGGGTCTCTCTGCGGAGCTGCGGTCCCCCAGGGCTCGGCAGGAGGAGAGCGCGGCCTGAGACCCGGCCCTCACGAGGCTCTGGGCGCAGCCCTGCCCTGTGCTCACAGAACTCGGGCCCATGAAACCCACCCCTTTTGGGGCGCCTGCGTGGTTCAGTCGGTGAAGCATCCGGCTTAGGCTTAGATCATGATCTCACGGTTCGGGTTCGAGCCCCGCGTCGGGCTTTGTGCTGACAGCTAGCTCACAACCTGGAGCGTGTCTTCTGATTCTGTGTCTCCCTCTCGCTCTGACCCTCCCCCACTCAAACTGTCTCTCTCTGTCTCTCAAAAATAAAATAAAATAAATAAATAATTTTAAATAAACATTGAAATGCCCCTTTGAACTACTGAACTGAGCTACGTCTCCCTCTCTCTCTGCCCCTTCTGCTCACACACTCTCTCTCTCTCTCAAAAATAAATAAACATCAGAAAACAAACAAACAAAAAAAAGAAGGGACACAGACCTGCCGGCGTCCTGACGTCAGCCCAGGGAGCCCCGTCGGACCATGACCTCCAGAGCTGGGGCGGGTAATAAAGGTCTCTGTTTTCAGCCACTGAGTGTGCGCTGCTCTGTTAGGACAGCAACAGGAAACAAATGCAGCTTTCTAAGAAAGTGACCCAGTCCCCGTGCCAGCGGAGCCTGGGTGCCCGGCCAGTCCCCGGCTTTCAGGGCAGGGCTTGTCCTCCAGAGCCCCGGCGGGGTATTTTTCTTCCCAAAAGGTGGCTGCATACGGTGGTCTGGGCGCCGCCAGCCTCTTCCCTCCGGGAGAGCGGGGCACCCGCGCACACTCGCTCGTTCTTCCGCACACGTGGACTGAGCGCCCACCGCGCACTAGGGGCTGTCCTGGCGCTGGGGTGCAGCCGGGGGGTAGGGGGGAGTCACACAACGTCCTGCCCTGCAGCTTCCGCCTACGAAGTCCTCTGAGGACGCCGTGACGCCCCCGCAGAGGCCAGAGGATAAAGGGACACAGGTGTGGCCCCTCGTGCCAAGGAACACTACACGGTAGTGAACAGGGAAAGAAAGCACCGCACGTGGGGTGAGGCTAAACTTCGGCCATATGAGGCTCTGTGAAGGCAGCCACACAAAAAGCCACACACTGTGTGATTCCACTTATACGAAAGGTCCGGGAGAGGCAAATCCATAGAGACAGACAGGAGCTGAGTGGTCGCCGGGGCTCAGGGCAGGGGTGGGGGGTGACTGGTAACAGGTGCAGGGTGTACCCGGTCAGGGCTCCTCAGAGACCCAGGAGGATGTGCCCAGAAGCCTAGAAGGAGAAGGAATGAGGAACAGCCTCCCACGATCATGGAGGTGGACTGATCCCATGGTCTGCAGTGCACAGCCTGGGGAACTGGGCTGTTGGTTCCCCCACGAAGGTCTGGAAACAATGATCACCCGTCCGAGGGCGGGAGAGAGTGGAGGTCTCAGCCCAGCGAGAGAATCCTCCTCCTTCTGCCTTTTTGTCCCACTCGTGCCTCCACGGACCGGACACACCCGTCACCACCAATAAGGGCGCCTTCCTGCCTCCGTCTCCCGATCCCACCGCCAGTCTTCGGAGGGCGCCTGGGTGTCCGCCTCTTGATTTCTCAGGGTCATGAGTTCAAGCTCCTCATAGGGCTCTGTGCTGACAGTGCGGAGCCTGCTTGGGATTCTCTCTCTCTCTCTGTGTCTGCCTGTCTGCTGCTCACGCTTTCTCTTTCTCTCTCTCTCAAAAAAAAGAAAAAACATTAAAAAAAATGCTAATCTCTCCCAGAGGCACCCCAGAGGCACGCCCCAAAGCAGTGGTTTCCGGCTGTCTGGGCATCCCGTGGCCCAGCCACACAGACACGTAAAATTAACCCTCACGGGACCTTCTGCGTGGGGTGCTGAGCGCATCTTGGAGCCAGACAGGGTCAATGGCTGTACAACAATGTGAATGCACTGAAAATAGCTAAAATGGTAAATTCCGTGTTACGCGTAGTTACCACAAAAAGAGAAAAAGGTCAGCGAAACAAGGCGCACCTGCTGGTCAAGGTATGTGGTGACTTCCGTCCTCACTGCACGGAGGGGGCTCCGGAGAGCCCTGGGGCAGGCACACCCCCCTCACATCTCACCTGCAAGGTGGAGACGGCACCCGTATCTCGGAGGATCATAAAGTGCACGAGGCCGCCTGCCGGGAGTGCCCCGTCCCCACGTCCTGCCAGGGTCGCCTCAGGGCGGCCCAGCACGCCCTCCACTGACGTTCCGCCGCCGGCCGGCCTCGCACCACCCGGTTATCACTTGTGCGTCTCTGTCTTTTTAATTCCGCCCGTGCGGGGACGTGTCCCGGGGCCACACCCCGACTTCGATGGGGGAGTTGGAAGAGAGCTCCAACTGCACAACAGATCTGGAAGGAGAAGGATTCGGGGCGGGCGGGGGGGCAGTGAGTGTCTGTGCACCTGTGTGGCCGCTTAGTCACTGGGAGCCAGGGGAGGTCTGGGGCTTGACCCAGGGCCCAGGACGCAGGGCAGCTCTGTTCTCCCGGGCTCAGGCTCCCGAGGGACCCTGAAGACTTCAGGAAAGTACAGATTTCCCAATCTGCCCAACACCGCACAGGACTTCCAGAATTTCGTTTCCCAAGTGAACCTTGGTCTAGAAGAGGGGACCGAGGTGTTAGAATAAAGAAACGGCCTTAGCGACCTGTGGGGGAAAGTCATTTCAGGGTGCTTGAAACGCCCTCCCACTGGGCTTCTGGGCGCTGCCTCTCGTGTGATGACAGTGTCCCTGGGCTGCCTGGCCTGGGACAGACCCTCCCCCGCCCCCTTGCTCAGAGGAGGGCGGGGTCACCTGAAGACAGGTGCTCCGGGCAGCCCTGGCCAGTTTATCCGAGGGAGCTGATTGCTTTAAATAAAGTCAGCCGCTTCTCCCGCTCGCGCAAGGATGGTGGGATCAGTCGGGTACACAGAAACAGATTACCGAGCAGGTGGCTTCAGGCTAAAGATAAATTGTGTCCTCACATAACTCAGGAGAGTGGGAAGCAGATAGCTCCTAATGTGCAAAGCGAGACTGTATAGTTACTTATTTCTGCTGGGGAGCCCAGGCTTCGGCGCGTGCTTCCAGAAGCCCCGGAAAGCCCCTCTCCTGGAGGAATATCGCTGACAGGGCTGTCCCCTGCTCCAGCCGTGACCGGGCTGGCCTCCCTGTGGGGTGGGGGGTGGGGTGACCGTCCCTGCCTGCCCCCTGCTGGCCTGCCCCACACAGCAAGGAGGGACGCACCCCTGCTCGGGGCTCAGAGCTCACACCCTGCCTCCCAGGACCATTCGTGGGAGTCCCACCCCCTTTAGCTGAGCTAACCTCCCCGGGTGTCCGACCTGGCAGGTCTGCATGGACCGCTGGAACGCCTCAAGCCTGCGCTCACTCGGCCTTGGCCGTGATGTCAGCCCTCCAGGTATCCATCCTCTCCCTTCCTTTATTTTATTTTTCCCTGCCCATTGTTGGAAATAGCTGTAGGTCACAGTGATTGCAAAATATCGAGAGATCCCTGCACCCTTCACCCGGGCTCCCCCGGTGGCAACTTCCGGCCGGGCCGCGGCGCAGGGCTGCAGTCGGGAAGCAGGGCCTGGGGAGCCCGCGGACCTCAGACGACGCCGGGTCTCCGGGTGTCGGGGGCTCAGGCCGCTCGGACAAAACACCGGCGCCTCGGGCTTGAGCGGCAGTTTTGCTCACAGTCCTGGAGGCCAATGTCCACACTCGGGACGCTGGGAGACTCAGGTTCCGGTGAGGCCCCCCTTCTCGGCTTTGAGGATGGCCGCCTTCTTGCCGTGTCCTCTCCCGTGGAACAGAGACGGTCTCTGTGGGGTCTCTTTCTTAAGAGGGGGATGCAGCCTCCACCCTGGTGACCTCATCACCTCCCAAAGCCCCACCCCCTCCCCACGCCATCAGCTTGGGGGTCAGGGCCCCAGCATGTGAGTCTGGAGTAGACAGATGGTCCATAGCACATGCATTCATTGTGTGTGTTTATTTACTTCTTTAAAAAAATGTAATTTATTTTTGAGAAAGACTGATAGAGAATGAATGGGAGAGGGGCAGAGAGAGAGGGAGACACAGAATCGAAAGCAGACTCCAGTCTCTGAGCTGTCAGCACAGAGCCCGATGCGGGGCTCGAACTCACAAACTATGAGATCGTGACCTGAGCCGAAGTCGGACACTTAACAAACTGAGCCACACAGGTGCCCCTCATTTTGCCATTTGAGATATTCTGCGAAACTTCCGAGGTCAGCTTCTCTCACCCCACGTGAGGCCCATGAGAGCCACCCACACTCTAGCTTATATCTGTCGTTGATCCCTTTCGGTTGCCGGGCAGTGTCCCTGGCCCGGATGGACCACAGTCCATTTCATCACCCACCTGAAGGGCACTTAGGTCTCCACTTTGGGGCCACCGTAAATAAAGCTGCCATGAGCACCATGCACAGGTCTGCGGGTACGTAGAAGCACGTTTCTCTCGGATAAATGCCCAAGAGTGCAACCTCTGGGTCTGGATAAGCGTGTTTTGGTTGAAGACACTGCCAGACTTTTCCAGAGTAGTGCTTTATGCTCCCGGCTAATAGGAAGGAATTCCACTTCTCTGCATCTTCACCGGCAGTTGGTGTAATTGCTGCTTGTTTTTTTTTTAAGAGTATCTTGTAGAATGTCCCTCGGCTGGGGGACACGGACATTTTCCTCGTGGCTGCCACTGTTTTTTTTTTTAATTTTAGCTGTTCGGGGAGGCGTGCACCGGCATCTCACTGTAGTATTCCTCCGCGTTTCCCCAGCAGCCCTAACAAGGCTGCACGTCTTCCCACAAGCCCACTGTCATCTCCACATCCTCTTGGGTGAAATGCCTGTTCCTGGGTTTTGCCCATTTTCTAGTTTGAATGCTTGTTTTCATACTGTTGAGTTGCGAGATCTGTATGATTCTAGACACTAGTCCTTCGTCAGCTGGAAGCTGCCAAGTCTGTAGTTCGCTCTTTCTCCCTCTGACAGGGTCCTCCACAACTCACGAGCCCTTAACTTTGACACAGTCCAATGGACCATTTTCTCTTTCATGAACTGAGCTTCTGACGACACCTCTTCACCTGAGCCCTTAGATCCAAAGATTTCCTCCCTTTTTCTGAAAGGTATACATTTTCACAGGTTTGCCTGTAATCTTTGATCCATTCTGAGTTGGATTTTGTCAAGCTGTGAGGTGTAGAGTGTGGTTCATCTTTCAGCCTGTGGCATCCTGTGCTCACCTCTCCCCCGGTTCCAACTCACAGATTCCAGCCTCCAGGCTCCCTGCTGGGAGCCCCGCACCCTCCGACTCCGCCAGCGGCTCCCCACTGACGCCACCTGCCTCTCTGCTCCCACCCTCTCAGGGAGGCTGCCTGCAGGAGAGGGTGCATGTGCTCCTTGGCTCTCTCTCCTTGACACCTCACTCCTGCTCCCCACCTGCACCCTTCACCCCTGCATCACTCACCTCTGAGCCTCTCTCCAGTCTGCGGGTTCCCTCCCTCTGCTCCCCCCGAGCTGCCATGACCCCTTGTCCCCCATCTTCCTGCAGATCGTAGGAGGCTGGTGTGGACACCTGTCCCCCGGCCTGCACGTGCTTCCAGCTGCCGGGGGGCACTTCCCAGGGGTCCTCGTCACCTCCTCTTCCTCCCAGAGGGTCACACTCTGAGTCTCTCTGCTCCTGGCCCTGGACGTCCAATGGGCCCGCCCCCTTGAGTTGTCCCTACCTCCACCTCTTCTGCAGGAGGCGCACTCTGGTCAGCCGCTCTCAGCCTCACCTGGGCAAGTGCCCCCATTCCTGGAGACCTCCCCCTCCTCTGCCTCAGTGCATTCCTGAGCTCCTGTCTCCGGGTCTTCGCCCATTCTGTTCCTTGCCTTGGCATGCTCTTTCACCCTTTCTATGGGTCAATTCTTACCCAGGTTCTAGGTCTTCACTGAAGTGTGGTATTTTCTGGAAAGCTTTTCCTGACCCTCTGCTCTGAGCCCCTATCCTGCCCCAGTAGACTCTGTGTCCCCATTAATAACTGCCCATCAGGCCACCCGGGTGGCTCAGTCAGTTAGGTGTCTGACCCTTGATTTGGCTCAGGTCATGATGTCACCGTTGGTGAGTTCAAGCCCTGCATCGGGCTCTGCCATTCTCCCCCTTTCTTTTTCTCTCGCTCTCAAAATAAGAAACATGAAAAAATATAATTGTTCATAACGTCTGTCTCTTTACCCGGAGTGTAGATATGCCTCAGGTTCCTCATCTGTAAGGGGGAAGGACTGAACTCCAGGACACCAAAGGACTGTGTGCTCAGGAGGGTCAGGGTCTGAGCTTCATGTCACTGCCCCCCCGGGGGTGCGGAGAAGGGGCTTGGGGACCATGTTATGCGGAAGCAAGAGGCCTGGAGAGGAAAATGCAAGGCAGAAACATCATGAGGAACACGGACACCAGAGAGCTCGGCTCAGCCCAGCCCGGGCGGAGGCCAGGTGAGAAGCCCAGGGCCCAGGGAGGGACCACGCCGGCGGGCCCTGGTCCCGGGAGCTGGGGGACCACGACCCCATGGGAAGGCCCAATGTGACCTGCAGGTCCCCGCCCCGGGCTCTCGCCCCGTGGGAAAGTCTGCCCAGCCTCCCGCCAGGGGACCAAGGTGCCATCTACGGTGCCTGGGCTCGCTGACCTCTCAGAACAGTCTTCCGTCTACTGCTGCCCGTGGGCAGGAGGGGCGGCCTGAGAGCCAGACCACGGGCGCCGGGGCCACCTGCCTGTGCCCTGCGCCGTGCACCGCAGGGCTGGCCTGTCCTTCCAGCCTGGGGCTTGCAGCCCCGCGGGGGCCTGGTGCCGGGCAGCGGTCAGGTGGCTCTTCCGTAGCGAACTTGGGTCGGTTTCCCCATCGCGAGGCGGCATCGGCAGGAGCCACCAGGCGGATCTCGCTTCAGCGGCCAGGGCAGGACCTCACGGCCGGGGCCACTCACGGTCCACTGCCGCCGTGTCAGTGCGCCCCGGGGGCGGGCCTCCACGGGGGTCTGGGTCCTGCTTTTGGGGAGCAGGTGACAGAACAGCGCAGGGGGCGTGGCCCCGGGCCCCTAGCCCTCCTCTGCTCTGGACCCTGTGCGCAGGCGCAGGGCCTGCTGTGATTTGCGGGGCCCTGCTGGGAATTCGCGAGGCGGTGACCGCTCGGCTCGCGGCCCTTCTGAGAATCGGGCCCTGCAGCACATCCACAAAGCCGACCCGCGCGGAAGCCCCGATCTGGATTTGCCGCCCTGCCCAGAGAGACAGGTGCCGACCTCTCAGCCGGCGGCCCCACCCCGCCCCTTGCTGTTTGATCAATTCCCCATCCCCCCACTTTCTCCGTCTAGAACAACCCGCTGCTGACCTCGGCTGCTGCGGAGCAAGTACGTGGGTTCCCCCTCGGGGGGAGGCGACAGCTCGGGCCGCGGCTCTGCCGTCTGTGAGCCGGGGGGGACCGTGTCCCTCAGCGTCACCCCGGCTCAGTTCGGAGGCAGGGTCTCGCGGGGGCCATGCGGAGCCCCCCGCGCCCCGGAACGTCCTGCTGGCCCTCACACCGAGGCTGTTTTCCTTTCCTCGCGTGGAGTTTTTAACGAGGATCCCACGTCCTTGGACCAGGCCCCGGCTGTTACCCTGGAGGCCACCAATAAATTTCGTTGGCAAATAAAATTGACTGAAAATTAGCATAAGAAGCCTTAAATTAACAGGATGTAATTTTATGAGGATCTCACAAACTAGTCAAAGATGCATGTCAGCCCGGGGTGACTCAGTTCCTTCAAGCGTCTCTCATTATGTAACGCTACTAATTTTTCTCAAATGTAAGCGGTGTGTTTTCTTCCCAAACATTGTGTCCTTTGTTCTGCAATTTGGAAAAATAAATTTCCTTTAAAGCCCTGCTTCGCTCAACCACAAAACAAGGCAGGGAGGCGGGCCCAGAAGTGCCCAGCCACCCCCTTGGTCGGGGAAGGCCTCCTCCCGCGTGCGTGGGGGTCTGTCGCTCAGACCGGAGGAGGCTCCAAGTTCAGGGCCACGAAGGCCGGGAGCCAGGAAGCCTCCACACCAGCGGCTGCAAGTGAGGCGGAGGCACAGAGTCCTGTGGCCCACGGGCGTTAGCCCCGCCTTCACCTTCTCTGTGGGGCACGGCTCACAGCAGGGACGTTGAGCCTCTGCCCAGGCCATGCCCCGTCCCAGTGCCCGGCCCACGGACAGGGGAGTCCCCGGCCCACCCCCAGGGCGCTGCCGCCCAAGGGCGGAGAAGGCTGCAGGGGGCATTTTGAAGGAGGCACTGAAGAGACTGTAGCAGGAGCTGGGGGTGGGGTAGGCTGCGGGGGGGGGGGGGGGGGGGGGGGGGGGGGGGGGGGGGGGGGGGGGGGGGGGGGGGGGGGAGGGGCAGAGGGCCTTCAGCGCTTTGGGGGCAGGGCTGGGAGGCCATGAGTCAGGCCCGCTACCAGGTCCACCCCCCCAGCAGTAGGTTTTGCAGAAACAAGTGACCCGGGAAACAGAGCAGACAGGGGTTCAAACCTCTGCTCACCCTGACTGCCCCCTGTGTCAAGAAGCCAGGCTCTGGCTGTCACGGGTGCCAGGTTACCGGGGGACACGTGCAAGAGCGAGCTGGAAGGTTCCAGCCAGTTCCAGAGCCTCCCATTTAGTTTGCCAGGAGGGGATCTGGTCTGGACGGAAGTGCTCCGCGTTCAGGTGGGGTGGGCGAGGAGGTGTGAGGAGGGACCCAGCCCCCAGCCCAGGTGGAGGGCGCAGGCAGCGAGAGGGGCAAGAAAGTCTGGGACTCAGGGCTTTGTGTCTGGAGAGCGAGAGCCTCTGGGATCACAGAGCACACGTAGGTCGGCCTCTGCCCCTGGTTCCCGACGCGGAGCTCCTAAAACCCTTGGAATTTCCTCAGTGATAAGAGCCGTGGGAGTGCCTCTCGTTCTGATGGTTGGTCATCTGTTCCCAGTGCCAGCACTGAGCTCCTAAAGCCGTGAATCCCGAGCAGGAAGACTTGGGGGATGGAGATGCAGGCCCCTGTGGGGACGCAGCCATCTGGCTCCCCAGGGCTCAAAACTCAGCTCCAGGCAGACTTGACACAGATCATGCCATCAAAGAGAGCCTGGTGGTCTGGGAAGGTCCCAGAGGCAGGAGATGGGAGGCGCAGGCAGGCCACGTCCGGGGGTGAGGTCGACACATAACATTCTCCAGATAACCCCGGGCTGGCCGGCGGACGGGATGTTGCGAAACGGCCCGTCGAGTTATCTCTGTAAAGATTTGCCCCGTCCAGCTGGCCATCTCTACTCTGACTCCAGGTTACCTTGACTTTCGGTTCTGACTTGCCTTCCGTGGCCATTGGCTGCAGAGAGAGAAGGCACTGGTTGTGCCTGGATGGGTCCGGGCCGTGTGACAGGCTGTGCTTCTCCCTGAGCAGTGGCACCTTGGCACCGGGTTTAGTGAACCTGGCTTCGGCCCGCCTCCCTCCGGATACAGGAAGTCCCCCAAGGCAAGGAGAGGCCGCCTGAGAGCCCCCACGGCCACCATGGGCCACGAACACGTTCCCAGGCCTTTTTGCTGAGAGTCCACCCCGTTACTTCCAGGACGCTTTCCCCTCGAGCTCCCATTCCGCGTGGCCCTCATCACGCTCACCTTCTCTGCGGACGGGACACAGTGAAGACGTGTGACAGGTGCCTGAGAACATCCTGTGTCAAGCACATGGGTTGCCAGATGGTCATTGGCATGCAGAGCGGGGACAGGTTGCCTCTGGGAGAAAAGAGCTCCCCACATCCGGGGACCTGCAGCTAGAGAATGGACAGCTACCAGAGGAAAGTCGGGGGGCCTGATGGGGAGAGACAAGACATACCCCCAAAGGCCAGGGGTGGCTGAGCAAAAGGTGCAGAATGAGGAGGGGCTATATGACAAGCTGGGGGCTGGAAGTCCAAGGTCAAGGTACCATAAGGAGGTCTCTCCCGGTCCCCCCTCCCTGCGGAGTGGACACTGCCCTCTGCTCTCTGTGTCCCACTCTCTCCTTCTTACAAGGACACCAGTCATACCGGATTAGGACCCAACCCTAATGTGCTCATTTTGTTACCTCTTTAAAGACCCTGTGGCTCTATGTACTGGTGGTGAAGCCTTCAGCATGTGCGTTTAGCGGAGATACAATTCAGCCATAACAGGGCGTGAAAGCTGTAGCTCTAGAATCTGAAAACGGAGAAGAAAGTTTAACCACCAGCCCCGCCCCCGCCGGTTCCTTTGGTTTGGGCTGGAGGCGAGCCCGCAGGACAGGGGTTAGGTGGCCTGGCCGGTAATCAGCTTGAGCTTTCAGCAGTTCGACGAGGACAAGTGGGAACATACTTCATGTGAAGTGCAGTCATCTGCCCTGAAATCAGCCAGGCATTCATCAGGACGACGTGCCGATTTTCCAGGAAAATTAAATAATCGCAGCCTAGGTGGGCGGACTTGAGTCACCAGCTCATTTCCCTGTCCTTAGTGCCAGCTTCAAGGGCTCTCAGTCAGCTCCTCGCCTCTGGCCCCGGCTACGGACACTGGGGAAGGCTCTCGATCATGTCCAGACATGGCAGGACTCCTTCCTGAGGCCAGTGGGCGGCTGTCGCAACTCCACGTCCTCCCGACAGGAAAGAGCCTCCTGAGAGTCTGTAGCAATGACCCCTTCCCGCAGAGCAGGGGCGGCGTGGCGGGCGGGGGGAGTTGGAAAGGTGGCCAGAACCTTCTGTACTGTCCAACTCTGGTTGGCTCAGGACTTGCAGGATTACAGGGAAGAGGAAGACGGGCTAGGGCTCCAGCAGACGCTCTGTATCAGTCAGGCTCGGCGAGGTGAGCGCCAGCAACAAGCAGCCCCCCACACGGCCGTGGCTTCCGACCACACACTGATGCGGCACTCACCCCACACATGCCGTCTTCCCTGGCTTCGCTCTCTCAGAGCTGTCTCTGCTCCGGGACCCCAGCAGGCGGCACAGCCCTCCTCCCGGGCATCGCTGCTGGCTTTGGGGTCATAGAGGAACAGCCACTGTCCTTAAATCTGCTCCCCGAAAGGGATGTCCATACAGCCTCCTGCATTTCACTGGTCAAGTCCAGTCAACGTGGCCACCCTGGTGTTCACCTCGTGGAGAACTGAGACCTCCAGCGGGGGACAGGGGACAGTCAGAACAATGTAACCGCCTTCCTCAGCTCCACTGCCCCCGGGTCCCTCCCCAGGGGACGGCCCACGACAGCCTTCAGCACAGGCAGCGCCCAGGGCAGGACAGAGATGGCTTTCCGGGGGGTCGTCAAGACCCTTGCAATTGGGAAGTCTTTGGAAAGCAGCCTTGCATCTCAGATACACATTTATGTGGTTTTAAAACTTTTTTAAGACATTTATTTTTCAGAGAGGAAGAGAGAGAGAGGGAGCAGGCATGAGTGGGGGAGGGGCAGAGAGAGAGGGAGACACAGAATCGGAAAAAGCTCCAGGCTCCGAGCTGTCAGCACAGAGCCTGATGCGGGGCTCGCCCCCACAGACCGTGAGCTCATGACCTGAGCCGAAGTCGGACACTTCATGGACTGAGCGCCCCCGGGTGCCCCTGTATTTACGGTTAAATGTGTATGTTGGGCCCAGACAGCTGACTTCACTGTGCTCCTCGCTTCACGGCCTGCAGGTCCGCTGTCCATTTCACTTCATGCCGTTAATTTTCATCGTGTTCCCAATCTGCACGCCCGGCTCCCCCTGGTCCCCGGAGGCGCTCCCTGGAATGTCTGAGACCCGTTCTCGACTACATGTTTAACCAAAAACCATAGAACTTTTGGGTGTTTCAAGTATTGTTTCAGTTGTAAGTACATTTTGTTGAACTATAAAGCTCCTGTTTCTTACTTTTTTCGTTCAACAATATGCCCTAAAAATCTGTCTGCCTGCCGCCGTGCTCGCCACCAGTTCCGTGGTTTCCGTGGGGCTCTGCCTCACGCATCTTCATCTTCTCTCGGTGTCCCCTGCTGTGGACGCGGGCTGCCTTCTCCAGAATAGGCTGCCGCGCCGGCCTCTCTGCGTGGACCCTGGTTCTTTGCCCAGGCGTGGACCCAGGAGGGGACCCAGGCCAGCCCGTCCCCCAAGTCCCCTCGGCCGCCTGTCTCCTCCGTGGCAGGACGCTACCATTTCCACACATCTCTCTCAACATCTGCGTTACTCCACTAATCTGTTTACCAAGTTGATGTCTTGATATTATTTTTGCATTTTTCTCCAGATTCCTAGTGCAATGGAGTATTCCTTCATGGTCTTGTTAGCTTTCCAGGCTTTTCCCTCTGAGTTGTCCATTGTTTTCTACGGGTACTCATCGTTTTCTGACCGATTTGTCAGAGTCCCTCGTATGTTACAGACACGAGCTTCTGATCCATCCCAGTGGTGTAAACACCACATGACAGCGGTCACCCGTCTGTTAGCCCGGGCTCTGCTTCCCGACCACCGGCCCCTTCGGCCCTGACGCCCAGTGCCCACGAGCTTTGTAAAGGACCGTATTTCAGAAGATCTTCCCCAGCTGGAGGTCACAGGTGTCCTCCGTGTGTTTTATTAAGTTCACGGGTTGACTCCTCACACAGAGAAAAGGTTGTATTTGACAAAGGTTGTTGGGTATATTTCTATTTAGCCCTTCTAGATCCACCGGGTGTGGTGCGAGAGGCCGGAAAAGCAATGGAATTTTTCTCCATATAGTGAGTCAGTTCTCTCTACACTGAGCGTTACAGAATTCAGCCTCTCCCCTCTGGTTTTGATCCCAGCTCAATGAGATACTATGCTTCCGTATGTAATGGGTATGGTGTAAAACTCTCTCTTTGGTTTTTATTGTGATGCTGTAGGAGAAAGAATTTTAGGATGGCACCAAGAGCCCATCCTGGTGCACCTGCTGGGTCTACTCCCCTCCCCCGTGTCCCACGGTGGGGCCTCACTTCTGAAATTAGGTTACTAATCAGTTGCCTTTCAGTTAATAAGAAAGGACATTATCCCTATGAGCCTGAGAAAACCAGGTGAACCCTTGGAAAGGGCCAACCCGTTCCTGTAAGACTGATTCCAGGGGCGCCCGCATGGCTCAGTCGGTTGAGCGTCTGATTTCAGCTCAGGTCATGACCTCATGGTTTGTGGGTTCAGGCCCCGCGTCGGGCTCTGTGCTGACAGCTCAGAGCTGGGGGCCTGCTTCGGATACTGTGTCTCCTCTCTCTCTGCCTCTTTCTGTCTCTCAAAAATAAGTAAATAAATGTTATATGTATATATAAACTGATTCCAAGTGCAGGCAGGACCACACGTGAGGGAGGGTCTCCATCACTGGTTCTGGAGAAGGAGGGCCACCCGGCACAGAACGCAGGTGGCCTCTGGGACAGTCAGTGGGGAAATGCGGTCCTCTGTCCGACAACCACAAGGAGCTGAATTCAGTGAACAAAACGAATGGACGTGGAAG
>PJEM01016854.1:0-18954 GCA_004023845.1 Helogale parvula | reverse complement strand
GAGGACCCAACACCTACTGCTTCTGAGAGGGGACATCACTGGAGGCCAGGGTGGGGGCCCTAGAGGGCCTGAGGCACTTGGGACACCCACAAATAAGACCAATGTGAATATGAGCCCCAGGACAGTTGGGAGGGAACACCAGAGTTCTTCCTGGGGAGAGGGGGACAGACTGCAGAGCCCCCCACCCCCACCCCCACCCCCTGGAATGTAGAGCCTGGGGCCCAGCTGGTGTAAATCCCTGGGCCTGCCAGGCGCCCCAGCCAGCCTCAGCAGCACCTGCACCCTCTGGCAGCCCAGAGAGGCGGAAGGGAGCAGCCCCCCACCCCCACCCCTCCTCCCTCAGGCACCCGGATTAATGCCTCCTGACTCAACCCACCCCCTCCCTGCCCCACACCAGGAGCAGAGGGTGGTAGTGGAGGGTAAAACTTCTGAGTGTGAATCTGGGCATGCAAATGTGTGTATTAGTGTGCATAACAGCAAGTAGGAAAATCTGCAAGCATAAGCGTGTAAAGTGTGAAAAATCTGCATGTGTGTGGCTAAGAATGCACATGAGTATGTGATGGTCAAGTTGATGTGTGAGAATACTGGACTGTAGACCTGAGTGCAGATCTGCTGTGGTGGTGTGGGAGAAATCCTTCTCCTTTGAGAAGCATCAGGGGAGGGGCTGGGAGGCTCCAGATGTGTCCCCAAAGCAGTACAGCCTCAAGTCCCCAGGAGGACCTACCTGGAGTCTTGAGGAATAGAAGGAAACCAGGTACTGCATCTGTGCAGAGAGAGGGCAGCACAGACATTTGTTTCCTGTTAAAATGAAACAGTCATGGAGCTGGGCAGCAGATTTTTTTTCTTGGGCATCGTGGCTCCAGCTCCCAGCCCCTAGCACTGTGGGACTGCAGGTTGGAGAGGGTGGGGAGATGCTTCCAGACTGGGGCTGTGTGAGGACAGGGTGGAATGGGTAGGAGGGAGGGGAGCCCAGGGTTGGGGGCTGGGGACAAGCATCCAGCCTGCAGGAGAAGGTGACTCTTGCCCAGTGTGCTCAACTCACCCTTCAGATTAAAAATAGCCAAGGTAAGGGCCTGGTGGGCAGGGGGGGTTGTGTGAGAAGGCCCTGTCTTCCTGCTATCTGCCCATCAGTTCTTTGGAGGAAAGGAATGTGCCCAAGGACTAAAAAAAGGTCCTGGAGCCAGAGGGGCTAGGGTGACAGACCTTTCATGGGCAAATCTAGAGGCCCTGCTGTCCTCCTGTCACCTCCAGAGCCGAGGGATCAAGAGAGGAGGAGCTGGAAGGGGAGAGAGGTGGGAGGGAGGGTCCCTCCGGAAGGACTCCCAATTTGGGCAAGGGGTGGGGGCAGTGGGATATAAAGGAGATGGCTCCTGTGGACAGACAGACACTCCTCTGAACCAGGTAAGAGGCTCTTTTGGGACTTCATGGTCAGCCTCCAGAGCCCCCACCTTGAGGGACCCTTCCTCCTCAGGGAGGGGTGCAGGTTGGTCAGAGGCCCAAGGGTTCTTCTAGAATGGCCTCGCTCCAACCCCAGGGAGTTCCCACGGACAGAGGGGAGGTTCCAAGGGAAAAGCCCAAAACCTCTTTTCTCCTCTGATCTGCATTTCTTTCCCTGCTTCTGTTATCTCCTACTTTCTGTGTCTTCCACGCTCTGTCTCCATCCTGATCCCTCCTTGGATGGCTTTCTGCTCTTTGCCTTGTTTTATTTTGTCTCTTGGTCTTTGTCAATTCTTGTCACTACGGTCTTTCTTTATCTGTCTCCCTTGTCTTTCCTTCCTGGCTGCATGTTCTCATCTCCTTATCTCTCTTTGTTTCCAACTCTGATTCTTCCTTCACCCTTGGCACTTTCACTAACACTGTGTCCTTTCTTTCCTGCCTCGCTGCCTCTTCTATCTCCCTAATTCCCACTTTGGTCTGTCCTGCTCTCTGGGTCGAGCCTCCTGGCTCATTTCTCCCTTTCGGCCTACCTCCATTATGCTTCACTCTCTTTGTCTGGTCTTCCCTCTGCCTGGCTGTGCCTCTGTGGCTCCACTCATCCTTCAGAGTCTTCAGGATTCTCTGCGAAGAGATAACCAGGTGAGAACCTCTCAATTTTCTCTTGGGAAACAGGTTGCTGGACCAGGGCCCCCTGTCCCTCCTCCAAGAAGCTCAACATCTCCCCTTAGCAAACTCTTTAGAGCTTGTCCTCCAGCATCATGTCAGAGGGCAAGGGACCCAGGCGAGGACCTTCTCAGTGGTGGGGGAGAGCCATAAGGTGATGAGGAGGTGTGGCAGGGAGTGGGGGTGCGGAGGGCAGTGCCACCCATTGAGGCTTGGGCCCTCTGGTCTCAGGCACAAAGGAGCACCAAAATGACTGATGCCCAGATGGCTGATTTTGGGGCGGCAGCCCAGTACCTCCGCAAATCAGAGAAGGAGCGTCTGGAGGCCCAGACCCGGCCTTTTGACATCCGCACTGAGTGCTTCGTGCCCGACGACAAGGAGGAGTTTGTGAAGGCTAAGATCGTGTCCCGGGAAGGGGGCAAGGTCACTGCTGAGACAGAGAATGGCAAGGTGTGTGGGGCAGAGCACCAGGGAAAAGGAGAAAAGGTTTGGCGGAGGACAGGGGATGTGTGCAAGGGGTGGAGTCACTTGCAGTGGGAGCTGAGGGGCTCTGGAAAAGAGCCAAAGCCAGCAAGGGTGTAGGACGTGCCCCCAGAGAAGCCCAACATTTGAGTGAGAACTCTGACCTTTCTCAGATGGAACTGAGCAGGTGTAATAGGTCAGCACCCCAGGGATGCACACCCTTTGCCAGAGAGGTTGCTGGGGTGGGAGTAGGGGGACCTCCACTGGTTTCCACCTCAGAGGGTTCCTGTAGATAAAGACACAGGCACAGCACCAAGTAAAGCTCTCTCTTGAATGTGTATCCCTCCCCTCTATGCCTTAGTTTCCTCTACAGACCATCTCCCCCAAACCACAACCTCACCCAAACCAAGGGCAAACTCTTAGGCCCAGATGAACACAAAAAGCAGGGACTTTTTTTTTAATGTTTGTTTGTTATTTTAAAATATAATTTATTGTCAAATTGGCCAACATACTGTGTGCACAGTGTGCTCTTGGTTTTGGGGGTAGATTCTGTGGTCATCAAAAAAGTAGGAACTCTAGAGCTGAAAGCTCAGTCCCAGAGCTGGTGACTAGCACTCAGATGTCCACAGTCCCTGCTTCCTCAGGCCAGCTGTGAGAATTACCACGGTCATCAGTAGCAGCTCAGAACCTTCAGACATGCTGACTGAATGTTGTGTCCCAATGAGATGTGCAATGATAGCCCACAAACTGTGGAGGGCTTTGACTCTTCCCAGTCTTGCCACTGGCTATTTACCCTGCCAGTAAATCATTTAATTATTCTAGTCACAGCTTCCTTCACTGTAAAAACAAACAAACAAGCAACAAATAAAAAATAAAAAAACAATGCTAGAATGCTTACCTGCAGGATCTAACGACATTAGAGCATGGCAAACTGGTGCCAATCAAACCACACAGACAGTGACCAACGGGGGGTGTAGGGAAGGTGGCTGAGATGTTTTCTAGCAGGGCAAGGTTTACCCTGACCAACTGACACCCTTAAGCATGGCCCACAGAGTCAGGTTAAGGTATGTACACAGACCGGAGAGCTGCTAGCCCTGCCAAGTTTGCCCCTAGACAGTTGAAGCAGGGATGGAAAGGTGCTGCTCAGGGGCACAAGCTCTGGGGTACTGGCAAGACACAGGGACTCTAGGACAGTATCTATGATGGGAGGGCGAGTGAGGAGTAAGTTATGTGGGGAAAGAGTGGTGGGGGAGCTATGGGTTAGGGCTTGGGCACTGGTCAGAGAAAAGCCAGGGGATCAAGGCCAGGTTGTGGCCCATGTCCTGGGGAGCAGGTGAGTGAGTGAGGCTGGCAAGCACAGACTGGCAAGGGTCCTGATAGGAGTGTGGTCATCCCTGTCCATGCACCCTCTCCAGACGGTGACCGTGAAGGAGGACCAGGTGTTACAGCAGAACCCACCCAAGTTTGACAAGATCGAGGACATGGCCATGCTGACCTTTCTGCATGAGCCTGCTGTGCTCTTCAACCTCAAGGAGCGCTATGCAGCCTGGATGATCTATGTGAGTGCCCGTGACAGGAAGCCAGCCCTGGATGGAGGCCAAAGGAGGCCAGGGCAACTCTCTCAGGATAGGGGTCAAAACTTGTCCAAGGGACTCAGCTCCCCTCTGCCCCCTTCCTACCCCTGGTCAGCTGCAGGAAGAGAGGAACTAGCTGGGATGACCAAGCGACTCCCCTGCCTGTCACCAACTGCCCCAAGATTTCCACTTTAGCCCCTCATGCCTGCCCTCTCTCCTGCTCCAGACCTACTCCGGCCTCTTCTGTGTCACCGTCAATCCCTACAAGTGGCTGCCCGTGTACAATGCAGAGGTGGTGGCCGCCTACCGGGGCAAGAAGAGAAGCGAGGCACCACCCCACATCTTCTCTATCTCTGACAACGCCTATCAGTACATGCTGACAGGTGAGTCTAGCAACCCTGACCGTAGCCCCTCAGCCCTGTACCCATGGACCTGACTCTGTTGCTTCTCCTCTTTTCTCTTCCAGATCGGGAGAACCAGTCCATCCTCATCACGTAAGCAAATGCTATCTACCCACAGAGGGACTTGGGGAGGACCCAGGCTGATTCCTGGGGGTGTAGAGGGGGGGAAAGTTTCAAGGTTGTAATTGTCAGAAGTGTGGGGACCTGGGCTTTCAGAGGGGTGCTTGAGTGACCTACAATGATACACAAATTCTGCAGGACCCTGGGCCCTGGTGGAGGAGGTTAGAGGGCCAGGATTCTGAGGAAGGAGGGTGCAGTGCTGAACTCTGAATGGAGCACAGGGGGAATTTTGGGTTCTGATGGGTCCCTGTTGCCTCCAGTGGAGAATCTGGTGCAGGGAAGACTGTGAACACAAAACGTGTCATCCAGTACTTTGCCAGCATCGCAGCCATAGGTGACCGTGGCAAGAAGGACAATACCAATGCAAACAAGGTATGGGGTGGGTGACAGGCTCAGCAGAGGGGACCTGGGAGCAGGCTGACTCAGGGGACCCCCAGGCTTGCCCTGGGGAATGGTGGGGACAGCACCATTGAGCCCAGTGCTCAAGACCTTCCTGGCAGGAGACACACATTCCGATGTCCAAATATGGCCCTTTGGAACCACACACCCACCACCATTCCCCGGGATCAGAGCAGCCCCCTGCCCTCCCCATTGCTGGAGGTAGACAGAAGATAGATTCTTAAGGATTTGCTGCCTTCACAGGGCACCTTGGAGGACCAGATCATCCAGGCCAACCCTGCCCTGGAGGCCTTTGGCAATGCCAAGACAGTCCGGAACGACAACTCCTCCCGCTTCGTGAGTGCCCTTTACCACTGCCAACTGGTCTCTTCTGGCCTTGACAAGAAAAGGGGGGCACTGTTTTGCTAATAGTTACTACCACCCAGTTGATCATCCTGTGTTTGGCTTTTGCTTATCAGCAAGTGTGCATGTGTGTGGACACATGCGCACACACACACACACACACACACACACACACCCCAAACCCTTCCGACTTAGTCTGGCTCCCTAAGCTCTGAGAACTCAAGAAAAAAGACCCAGAGTCACAATTGCTTTTTCATAGCCAAGTAATGGAGCTGATTTTTGTCACATTCTAGATTTTCCTAATGACTGTTTCCAAAGCTCTTCCACATCCCCAGCAAGTCTCCATGCCTAAGTCCCAGCTGCCTTATCTGTGAAACAGAGGTAGTGGGGCACCTGGGGGCTCAGTTGGTTAAGCCTCTGACTTCAGCTCAGGTCATGATCTCATTGATAAATGAGTCTGAGCCCTACATTGGACTCTCTGCTGTCAGCACAGAGCCCACTTGGGATCCTCTGTCGCCCCCCTCTGCCCCTCCCCCCTCAAAAATAAATAAACATTAAAAAAAAAAGAAAGGTAGTAATTTTACCTTCATTCCTATGTTGTTGTTTCTGCTCAGAGATATTTGGTAATAGGGGAATAGGGATCCTTTGTTTTCCTGATCCTGAACTGGGACACCAAATAAGGCACAACATTTCCAGATCTATTCAGGGCTTTCTGGGTTGTGTTGGGGTCCAAGATCTCCATTCTGTCCCTTCTGGCCAGTTCCCTCACTGTTTGTCCCATCCACCCCCAGGGGAAATTCATCAGGATCCACTTTGGAGCCACTGGAAAGTTGGCTTCTGCAGACATAGAGACCTGTGAGTATGACAGGGAGCCCTGCCCAGCCCTCTGTGTCCTCTGCCTCTGCTTTCTTTCCCAGCTAGCTGGGCAACCCTATCTTAACACTTCCTCTCTATCTCTTTGCCTCTTCCCCTGTTTGCTATAAGAGCCTTTCTCCCCTAATCTGCACCATTTTGCTACATTGACTCTCTCTCCCTGTCCTTACCTGCCTTCCTCACCACTCTGCACTTCAGATCTCCTGGAGAAGTCTCGGGTGATCTTCCAGCTGAAGGCTGAGAGAAACTACCACATCTTCTACCAGATCCTGTCCAACAAGAAGCCAGAGCTGCTGGGTGAGCCCACTTGATGCCCCAATATTCACACTGCCCTCCCCAAACAGGGCGGATACCCTCCTCCTCCTCACCTGCTCCTATTCACCTTCTACCTCCTTGGGTCTGCTCAGTGGCTTTCTCTTCCTTCCCCTGCCTGAGTCTCCTCTTTCTTCCCTTCACACTTTTTCTTTGTCATATTTCTTCTCCTCCTCCTGGTTGGCTTTCTCCTTCTCCTCCTTGTGTCTGTCCTTTTCCCAGGTGTCATTCTCCCACTGTCTTCCCTCCCAGGTCTCCTTGTCTGCCTTTTCATGTCTTTTGGATTCTCTGCATGGTCCTTGCTGATTGTCCTCCTCTCTCTCTGCTCCTGGTCCTCTCCTCTACTGCCTCTGCCCCCACCCCCACGGTACCCCTCTCCCAACCCCTCTCTGCCCATCCCACCCTCTCCCATCCCCTTGATCCCTGACCTACTCCTTGCCTGGACAGACATGCTGCTGGTCACCAATAACCCCTACGACTACGCCTTCGTGTCTCAGGGAGAGGTGTCCGTGGCCTCCATTGATGACTCCGAGGAGCTCCTGGCCACAGATGTGAGTAAGGAGGCAGCATGAGAGCTCCTGAGGGCTCCTGTACTACTAGATTGAACCACCCTCTTTGCCTCTCTTGCTCTTTCCCAGAGTGCCTTTGACGTGTTGGGCTTCACTCCTGAGGAGAAAGCTGGCGTCTACAAGCTGACGGGTGCCATCATGCACTACGGAAACATGAAGTTCAAGCAGAAGCAGCGGGAGGAGCAGGCCGAGCCAGATGGCACTGAAGGTGGGGATGGGGGCAGGTGCTGAAAAGGCCTGAGGTACTGGGCGTTCACTTGTCATGAGGAGCAGGGTCTCCCAAGTTGCATCCAAAAGTGGTGCCTTTCAACAATTCTTAAAAAGCTGACAACCAAATTTATTAAGGTTATTAGGATGATGATAGAGAAAGTTGGAGAAAATCAGAAGTACAAGAAGCATGTGGTAAGAGGGCAGCACCTTTTCCCAGAAGCAGGCTCTGCTCTCACCCTCACCCCATCCAGCCTTACCTGCAGGCTTTCTCCTTGTTAGAGCCTAGCCAGAGGCCATCCACTGTCCCCAGACAGACCTGCTCCCTAGAGACCTGAGGCTTATAGGGTAGATGGATGGGGTGAGAGCCAGGGAGGGGCAAAGATGTAGGAGAGGTGGGCAGACAGGGAGGTCCCCCAGAATCCTGCCAACTCTTCAACCCCAGCTATAAGTTGGGGATGTTTCCTCCTGGGCCAAAGACTCACCCAAGCTTAGGAAAGGACTCTGAGCTCTGTGCATCCTGATCATTAATTCAGAATGTATGTGGAGGGTCCCTAGCTCTTGTGTGAGCCCTGTTCAAACTCTGTGCTATGTTCTGTTTGGGAGGCAAGGATCAGGGGTGGAAATACAGTTTGACATTGACATGTCATGTACTTCGCTGGGCCTCAGTTTCCTCCTTAGTGAAATGGAACAACAGTCTCTCCTAGCTTAATCCGGGCTGTGGTAAGAATCCCTGGAGAAGGAGATGAGAAGGTGTATAGGGCTAGACAAATGCCTAAGAACATTCCTCTCAGCCTGTCTTCAAGGACCTCTTCTCTGTGTCTATCCATATCAAAATGCCAAGCCTGGGTTTCATGATAGCATGTCACCAGCTACCACAAAACTCTTGAAATTAAATCAAATAAATTTCCTCTAAGTAGAGATTGTATGTTGGATGGCACATTTGGAGAGCTGGGGATACATAACATGTTGTTAGGAAGTTTGATTTCCCAACTGGTCATGTTGGTCAACACATGGATTGGGGGCACCTGGGTGGCTCAGTTGGTTAAGCATATGACTTTAGCTCAGGTCATGATCTCATAGTGTGTGAGTTCGAGCCCTGCATTGGGTGAGCAAAAGTACTTCATGTTCCATGCTGACAGTGCAGAGCCTATGTGGGATTCTCTCTCTCTCTCTCTCTCTCTCTCTCTCTCTCTCTCTCTCTGCCCCTCATTCACTCGCACTCCCCCTCAAAATAAATAAATAAATACAAATTTTTTAAAAACCCACATGGATTAAGAGTAGAATGGGCCCAGATCATAGAATGGGAACAAAGGAGACAGGGAGCAACACATGTCTCCTCTGTCAATCACAGTCCCAGCCCTGGAAACACGAGGGGGCAGTGAGGGCAAGGATGAGCTCACCACAGTGCTGGTGAAGCGCCTGGGCCAGGGACACCCAGGAGATCCAAAGACAGAGGCTAGAGGAATTACTAGGTGGTGGGAGGTTCTGACAGAAGGAGAGGCCTGACTCTGCATGCTGGCTAGGTGCCCCTGGCAAGCCTTGTGCCATTCCAGGCCTGGATTTGCAATTCTTTAGTGAGAGAGGTTGGGCTCAATGCTTCAGAAAGGCTCTAGGGCAGGGAAAGGAGGTCTGTTGAAAGTGCTTGCTTAGTTATTTCCTTCTCCACCAGATGCCGACAAGTCTGCCTACCTCATGGGGCTGAACTCAGCTGACCTGCTTAAGGGGCTGTGCCACCCACGGGTGAAAGTGGGCAATGAGTACGTCACCAAGGGGCAGAGCGTCCAGCAGGTGTACTATTCCATCGGGGCACTGGCCAAAGCAGTGTATGAGAAGATGTTCAACTGGATGGTGACACGGATCAATGCCACCCTGGAGACCAAGCAGCCACGCCAGTACTTCATAGGGGTCCTGGACATCGCCGGCTTCGAGATCTTCGACGTGAGTTGGGGGAGCCTGGGCACGGGGGCATGAACAGTAATTCATTCATGTGCACCTGTAACCATCATGGCCAGGAGTGGGAAAGGTGGTGGGGCTCAACAATGATAAACATATCATCCTGTCTTCCAGGAGGAGGGGGCTCCCTCTCCCTATCCTGACAGGTCCAGCCACACCCCTACCTGGGCTTGGGACACAGGCCTGAGCTGACCACTGTCCTCTCAGACCTCTGCCTGCCTGACCTGCTCCTCCCTTGCCCCCTTCAGTTCAACAGCTTTGAGCAGCTGTGCATCAACTTCACCAACGAGAAGCTGCAGCAGTTCTTCAACCACCACATGTTCGTGCTGGAGCAGGAGGAGTACAAGAAGGAAGGCATTGAGTGGGAGTTCATCGACTTTGGCATGGACCTGCAGGCCTGCATCGACCTCATTGAGAAGGTGCTGCCTCCACCCTGACACCTGTGTGTGTCCCCTTCCCCTGTCATCCCAGAGTGGCAGTGCTGTCCCTTCTACAACCAAGATACTGAAGTCCCCAGAATCCCAAGCCTCTATCAGACCCAGCTTCCACCACTGTAAAGTCATGGGCTTACAGAGGATGAGCCCTTTTCCTCTCTCCCCAGGACCTAGGAACTTGTCCTGCATGGTAGTCACCTTTCACAGTCTTAAAAGGGAGATGTAGTGAGGAGAGGACTCTTGGCCCCTCTGACATCCCATGAGAAGCATCATTCATGGAAAGATCCCAGGCTAAAACTAGAGACATTTGGCTTCCCCTCCTCTTCCTGATAGCAGAGAATAAGGCTGCTGTTAGCCCCTCTTATCTATAGGCTCGGAAGAGACAAGGATAGAGCTGGTGTGAGACTCCAGGTGTTGACTTGGTCTCAGTGTGCCTTTGCATTTTGCTGCCCTCACCCAGCCAGCCATTGCCCTTCAGAAAATGCAAAGTTACCAGAAGCTTTGGATGGTTATCCAGGGTGCCAGTCTTCCAGAAACCACAGAATTGCCTGAAATTATATGGAAGAGAGGGGGCAGGGGAGAACATGACTTTTTCCATGGAGGCATCTTTAGTTCAATCAAATTCTCATTACAATTCCTGCTCCAAGAAAAGTCAAGAATCATTGTCCTTTCTGAAGAGCAGGATGTTGTGCAGAACCTGGATCCCTCTAACCATTCCTTGAAGAACGATTACCCATTACATAGACAGAGGTCTGGCCCACGCCTTAGACTGGCACCTCTGACAAACACCTGTTCCTGGGGCAAGGAGCCTTACAAGAAGAAGGGACTTGCTGCAAGGCCTTGGGGACCTGACAGGACCACTGGGAGCACAGGGTCCTTTGATAGGTCCACTGGGTCAGAAAGAGGTTATGTAGGCCAGAATATAATTGTATTTATGTTAATTCCAAGAATATTAGGTTCTTATACTGGGACAAGAGGTACTAGCACAGACTCTGTAGCCTGCCAGCTGTACTGGGCTGTCATCTTTCCTCTGGCAGGGTGTGGGACTCTGGAAACCTGGGAGTGCATGCAGTGATGCTCTCTCTATCTTCTCCCCTAATCTCAGCCTATGGGCATCATGTCCATCCTGGAAGAGGAGTGCATGTTCCCCAAGGCCACTGACATGACCTTCAAGGCCAAGCTGTATGACAACCACCTGGGCAAGTCCAACAACTTCCAGAAGCCACGCAATGTCAAGGGGAAGCAGGAAGCCCACTTCTCCCTGATCCACTATGCCGGCACTGTGGACTACAACATCTTGGGCTGGCTGGAGAAGAACAAAGACCCGCTCAATGAGACAGTGGTAGGCTTGTACCAGAAGTCCTCCCTCAAGCTTATGGCCACACTCTTCTCCTCATATGCTTCTGCTGATGTTGGTAAGAGGGCAACCCCTGCACTCAGCCAGAGTAATTCTGAAGTTGTGAGGGGCCAGGGTCTCGCTGCTTCAAAGCATGTGACTGTAGAAGCAGAAGGGAGCCTGCTTTCCAGCCACAGGATGGGAGTCAGGAGATCCCACAGGCATCCATTTGTACCTGATCTATGAAAGTGCTGTTTTCCACTATATGTTATGGATACTGATGTACATGTCATGTGTCTCCTCAAGACTGTGAGCAACTGGAGGTTAGTGAGGGTGGCACACGTATCACTGCACCAGGCCCAGCATATAGTTGAGTCTGTAGGAGGATCACTGAACATCTGGTAGAACAAGTGAGTGTCCCATTCAGAGAAGGAAGAGGAAGGGTGTGGATTGGAATGAGGAGGATGAATTACAAGAAAGGTAGCTCATGGAAAGATGTAAGCATGAAGGGCAGGGTTAGAAGGTAGGAGAAGAGCACTGATAATATTTCAGCACATACTATGTAGCAAGCCAACTTACCTAATCTTTGTCACATCTTTTAGAGGCAGTTACCGTTCTCCTCCTGGAAAACCTGAGACATAGAGAATCACTTTGTGAAGTCACATGGCTAGTGAGGGGCAGAGCCCTGCCCCTGCCCAAGGGTTCCTTCACTTTCAGACTCTGGCTCCTCATCCCTTTTCTTGTTATTAGGGGACAGCAATAAAGGCAAAGGAGGGAAGAAAAAAGGCTCATCATTTCAGACAGTGTCGGCCCTCCACCGGGTAAGAAGGATGCAGAGATACCAAGAAGCCCATGCTGGGCAGGCCCAGCCCTTTGGCTGTCACCCTAACCTGATGCTCTGAGTTTGGGAAGGAAAGAAGCTAGAGTTATGTGGTCATTTGGGGGATGGAAATTCTACACAAGCCTGAACTCACATCATAAATTATGTGTCAACTCTCAGTCCCTTGGAGAGTTCTGGAGACAGAATGTCAGCAGCTCAGGGACCAAAAAGATGGTTCTTGTGACTCCTGATTCCCCACTCTCATCTACCCCCAGGAGAATCTGAATAAGCTTATGACCAACCTGAGGACCACCCACCCTCACTTTGTGCGCTGCATCATCCCCAATGAACGGAAGGCTCCAGGTGAGCCATGTGTAAGGGTTTAATCTGGGGAGGGGACTTGGCATCCACTTGCCTTGAGGTTGACCCTTTCTCCTTCTCTCCTGCTGCAGGGGTGATGGACAACCCCCTGGTCATGCACCAGCTGCGCTGTAATGGCGTGCTGGAGGGCATCCGCATCTGCAGGAAGGGATTCCCCAACCGCATCCTCTATGGGGACTTCCGGCAGAGGTGGGTACTGGGTGTCCCAGAGCTCAGGGAACAGGGTAGCCTGGGCAGACCTGGTGGGGAGGGGAGTACAAAGGTGGCCCTGAATGCTGTGGCCAGAACAGGTCAGCACAGAACATCAGTGACTCTGGGCACCTCCTTCTACAGGTATCGCATCCTTAACCCAACAGCCATCCCTGAGGGCCAGTTCATTGACAGCAGGAAAGGGGCAGAGAAGCTGCTGGGCTCCCTGGACATTGACCACAACCAGTACAAGTTCGGCCACACTAAGGTGGGTCTAAACCTCAGAGGGTGGAGGTGCAGGAAACACAGCCATGCTGAGCGGAGCAGCTAAAAGTTTAGAAAGCAGGCCTCTGAATCCTGGCTTCCTGAATCAACCCAAGGGCTAAAACCCAGGCTTCCTTTCTGTCTTGTTTTTCATATGTCACTATGAGGTCTAGGATAGATGGGTGATGGGTCCCCCAGGAGCTCAGTCAGCACCTCCCACCCTTTTCCTCCACCCTACCTGCCTTTCTGAGGCTGTGGCCCTATTGTTCTCAGGTGTTCTTCAAGGCGGGACTCCTGGGTCTGCTGGAGGAGATGAGAGATGAGAGGCTGAGCCGCATCATCACCCGCATCCAAGCACAAGCCCGGGGCCAGCTCATGCGCATTGAGTTCAAGAAGATTGTGGAACGCAGGTGAAGCAAGGGAAAGGGAAAGACTCTCTTAGATGTAAGAGGGAAACAAGCAGCTCTAACTAGTGTGGGTCGGAACACCTGAGTTCAAATTCCGGCTTCAGCACTTAGCTGGCTTGAGCAAGTGACTTTACCACTCTGGGTCTCATTTTGAATTCTTTAAAAAAAAAAAAAGAAAAAGAAAATTCCTCATAAGCAAATGCAAATTAAGCTCCAATGAGATACCATTTAAAAACACTAGATTGACAAAAATCAAGAAGTCTGTCAATTAGGGCACCCTCCCTGAAAAACAATTTATTATCTTTTTTAGAAAATGTTTTCATGTTTTATTTATTTTTGATACAGAGAGAGACAGAGCATGAGAGGGGGAGGGGCAGAGAGAGAAGGAGACACAGAACCAGAAGCAGGCTCCAGGTTCTGAGCTAGCAGTCAGCACAGAGACTGAAGCGGGGCTCGAACCCACGAACGTGAGTTCTGACCTGAAGTCAGAGGCTTAGCCGACTGAGCCACCCAGGCGCCCCCAATATATTATCTTAAAGATAGACTATTGTGGGGCACCTGGGTGGCTCAGCTGGTTAAGCATCTGACTCTTGATTTCAGCTCAGCTTATGATCTCAGTTTCATGGGTTCAAGCCCCACATTGGTCTCTGTGCTAACCATGCAGAGTCTGCCTGGGATCCTCCCTCTCTCTCTGCACTTTCCCCACTCCCCCACTCACTCTCTCTCTGTCTGTCTCAAAATAAATAAACTTTAAAAAAAATTTTTTAAACATAAAGATGGACAATGGTAGGGGCACATGGCTGGCTTGGTTGGTAGAGCATGCGACTCTTGATCTTGGGGTTGTGAGTTTGAGCCCCACTTGAGTATAGAGATCACTTAAAAAAAAAAGATGGATGACTACATACCTTCCAATTCCACTCCTAAGTACATTCCCACAGAAACTCTTGCACATGTACAACATGAGACCAAAAAAATATATAGAATATAGCACCATTGACCAACAGCAAAGATCTGGAAAACAACTCCAATTTTAATCCCCAGGAGAATGGGTAAATAGTAGTATAGTTGTTCTGTAGAATATTATAAAGCAATGAAATGAGGGACATACAACCACATGGTACAATGTGTATGAGCCTCTAAAGCATATTGAGTGAGCAAAAGCAAGTCACAGCAGGATACATAGTGTAATGAATGTAATGCAATTTTTATAAAACTCAGAGATCACAAAGAACAGTGACAGATTGTTTAAAGACACATACATGTAGAATTAAAGAATGTTTTGAAAAAGTAAGGAAATGAAAAACACAAGATTTAGAATAGTGGCTGCTTCTGGTGGGGAGACCAAGAAAGAGGATGGGGAGAAGCACTGGTAGAGTCAACACTGGTATTGACTATAGTTGTTGTTTGAACAATTGATAGGTTCATGATTAGTGATTTTATTTCATGCTTCATAATTTACATATATGCTACAGATACTCTTACCTATAAAATATACATTTTAACATATTTGCAGTTATGGGATTAAAAAACACTGAACTTAGTAGACATTCTGAGTGTCATAGCTTTCATTATTACTAGTGCCCCAGCAGGGAAGATATAAACTGTCCTCTTGTTGAATTATTCAATTAATAAATATTTATTGAGCAACTCCATGATCACTGAGGTAATGTTGGGGTGGGGGTTCATATCATGGCAACAAGACAGGGCTCCAGGCCTCAGGTGTCTACGAACTTGCTTAGATGGGCTGGGAGCCAAGTGCTGTTGGTTCCATGTTTGGGAAGTGCTCTTTCAGAGTGCTCCTTCCTACCTTGATATTTCCTTCCCAGGGATGCTCTGCTGGTAATCCAGTGGAACATTCGGGCCTTCATGGGGGTCAAGAACTGGCCCTGGATGAAGCTCTACTTCAAGATCAAGCCACTGCTGAAGAGCGCAGAGACAGAGAAGGAGATGGCCACCATGAAGGAAGAGTTTGGGCGCGTCAAAGAGGCACTAGAAAAGTCAGAGGGCCGCCGCAAGGAACTGGAGGAGAAGATGGTGTCCCTGCTGCAGGAGAAGAATGACCTCCAGCTCCAAGTGCAGGCGGTAAAGCCACATAATTATCTTTCCATCCCTCCCCCTTTCCTCCGCTGGATTATAGCCCATATCATCCCCAGGGACTCAGATCCCTGCATCTCTTCTCTCTTTAATCACCAGTTCTGCTCTCCTTCCTCTTCTCCCAGGAACAAGATAACCTCAATGATGCAGAGGAGCGCTGCGACCAGCTGATCAAGAACAAGATCCAGCTGGAGGCCAAGGTGAAGGAGATGACAGAGAGGCTGGAGGACGAGGAGGAGATGAATGCAGAGCTCACTGCCAAGAAGCGCAAGCTGGAAGATGAGTGTTCTGAGCTCAAGAAGGACATTGATGACCTGGAGCTGACACTGGCCAAAGTGGAGAAGGAGAAGCATGCAACAGAGAACAAGGTGAGGGCAGCTCCTTCTGGCTCCAGCCCAGGTCTCCTCAGGATTCCCAGACCACAGTAGGGTCTTAGTCCTTGGTATTGGACATCCCTATAAATGTCTCCAGGCTGGTGACCTGTGACCCTAAAGAGGATGGGGGCCTTCGCAGGTGAAGAACCTGACAGAAGAGATGGCTGGGCTAGATGAGATCATTGCCAAGCTGACCAAGGAAAAGAAGGCTCTGCAAGAGGCCCACCAGCAAGCCCTAGATGACCTTCAGGCTGAGGAGGACAAGGTCAACACACTGACTAAGTCTAAGGTCAAGCTGGAGCAGCAGGTGGATGATGTGAGTCATAAGAACCAAGCTCTGTCTCTCTCAGGTCAGGATTTTGCAAGCAACATTAGTGGCCAAGGGGATCCTGGTTCTTAGAGCTAACTTCTGTGAACCCTGGGGCCTCTTTGTCCTCTGTAATTCCTCACTAGACCGGGACTCAGAATTTTTTGTGCTTGCAGGGATTTCTCTGCTAGTTTGACCTCCAATCCTACTGGACTCTGAGTTTAGAAGGAAGCAGAAGAGCATGCATTGTGGATGTCATGTTTTCTATACCTTGTTTATTTTCTTCTCTCCACCAGCTGGAGGGGTCCCTGGAGCAGGAGAAGAAGGTGCGCATGGACTTGGAGAGAGCAAAGCGGAAGCTGGAGGGTGACCTGAAGCTGACCCAGGAGAGCATCATGGACCTGGAGAATGACAAGCAGCAGCTTGAAGAAAAGCTCAAGAAGTAGGAGCCTGAGGTGGCCCAGAGGGCCAAATGGAGATGTCTGGCCTGAGGGTTAGAGCACAGGATGCCACAACTCCACTGACCATGACTGTCCCAGGCAGTGTGAATGAGGAGGTCAAACAGCCTTTCCGCATTCACCCTCTGTGCCAGTGGGGAGGGGATGGTCCTAGCATGCCAGGAAAGAGAAGAGAATGGGCACAGAGGATGGAAGACAACTTGTCACCCCTCCCTTCTCCTCCAGGAAGGAATTTGACATTAATCAGCAGAACAGTAAGATTGAGGATGAGCAGGCACTGGCCCTTCAGCTGCAGAAGAAACTAAAGGAAAATCAGGTGAAGTTCTTCTTGGGGCAACAAAATGGGGAGCTCAGTGGTGAGGCAGCAGAAGCTGCAGGAGCTGCATAGGGTTCCAGACAGTATCTAGAACTCCAGGCAGCCCTGGAGACAACCCCAACCCTGACTTGGCACTTGGGAACACCAGCCTTCCCCCATTAGAGCAATGAGTCTTATTTCAGCAGGGTTATTTTGGGAGGCAAACAAAAAAGGCGCTCTCTTGATGAGCTATGCCCTGCTGTATGGGTTTTTTGCTCCAGCACAAATGACAGGGTTCAAGCCTCCTCTTGCTCTTCTTCTGGTACTTCTCCCCTCTACATGAGGCAAACCTGGAGAAGGTGTCCTTCCTATAGAGTGCTCTGATCATACTCTTCCCAGGTACTGACCCCATGGTATTCAGTCAATTCCTACAACCCTGAGCAAGTCACTTTCCCTTGTTGAGTCTCAGATTCTTCTCACCTGTGAAATGAGATATAGCCTCTTCATTACAGAAGACCAGAGGAAATATATTTATAAAACCACTTTGGCAGCTAGCAGTCAGCCTGCCACTAGCAAGAAAGTGTTCTATTGTTCTCTCCATGGCCTTCTCACCCCTCTGCAGGAGAAGGTTAACAGCCATGGTCTCCCTTACTTTTAGTGCACCCTGAATTTTAATGCACTTTTAGTCCTGTGTTTTTCAGAAGAGTCCTGGAAGCAGGGAAGGCAGGTACTGCCATCCCATTTTATAGCTACAGAAGCTGCATGGCCAAGTCCAAACATAGTGGCCACAAAGACAATAGGCAGTCAACTATTACAGCTAGGACCTTATCCTCTGATTTTCTGGTCAGACTGTTGCTATTGGAGAGCAATGATCTCCTTTCAGCATTCGGGGCCCATGGTCCAGAATACAAGTGATGCATAAACACAATTCCACTCATTTGGGGAGGTGCTCAGGGACTGGCCTGCTTCAGTGATAATTTGCCCTCCCATTTTCTTGTGTGCCCCTCTCGGTTTTAGCCAGAATATTAGGTCATTCTCCAGATCCTTCTATTTGGGTCTAGACAAACTCTTTGGCTCTAGGACCCAGAACAACAGTGCTGTTATCCTTACCACGTCTTGGCAAAGAGCCGGGACTCCTCTTTCTTCCTGCCCAAGCTCTTACACACAGTCCCACCTTCCTCATCTTGAGAGCAGAGGCATGGTGGCCCTCTCTTTCCTGCTCCCAGGACCTGCCCGCACACATTCTGTTAACACTGTCCACAACCACAGATGCAAAGATCCCACTGATTGACACTCCCCTTTGCTCCTGGCTGGTCAGGGGACAGATCAAAATGAAAGATATAACATTCTCCCAATTTAGTCAAGGTCAAGGCAAATGCCAGAAAAATGAGGTAGGTGCATGATGATGAAAAGGGCAACCTGCTAGAACTCACCTGGAAGGGAACAAGAATGGAACCGACCCTAGACATAAATAAGGCAAGTCCTGAGAGTGAGGAAAATAGTTGACTGGACTTTGTGGTTAAGCTGGAAAATTACAAACATTAAAAAAAATTTTAATGTTTATTTTTGTGAGAGATACAGAGTATAAGTGGGGGAGGGGCAGAGAGAAGGAGGCACAGAATCTGAAGCAGGCTCCAGGCTCCAGAGCTGTCAGCACAGAGCCTGATGTGGGGCTCAAATTCATGAACTGTGAGATCATGACCTGATCTGAGGTCAGACACTTAATTGACTGAGCCACCCAGGTGCCCAGATTACAAACATTTTGATTGTTTTAATGCATATTATTGCAACTGTTGTAAGATACAACCACCAGCTTTCCTGCCTTATGTTTAGAGCAGAGCCTAGTGAATCTGTGGCATCTTTGAGATTCAGGATCTCATAGGAGCTCTGAATCCCCATCTGAACACAGATTCTCAGGATTTAGGACTGCAGATTTTCAGACTGAATCTAAATGTGTCCAGGAAGTGCCTTGAAGATTCAGGTTCAACCAAATTGATATTGGTAGTCTGTGCATCACAGAATGTCTAGCAGCACCCCTGGCCTTTACCCACTAGATGGCAAGTCACAACAAGCAAAAATGTCTACACACATTGCCAACTATGCCCCATGGCACAAAACTTTCCCTATTTAAGAACCATTGCTCTGGAGGGACCTGCGTGTTCTAGAGCCCTGGGGTGGGGTCTTCAGGTGGTGGCTCTGAGCTCTCTGTGTCCCGGTCCAGGCTCGCATCGAGGAGCTGGAGGAGGAACTGGAGGCTGAACGCACCGCCAGGGCCAAGGT
>PJEM01016853.1:0-24199 GCA_004023845.1 Helogale parvula | reverse complement strand
GAGGCGAGGTTGGGCAGGCAGGTAGGGGCCACATCCCGAAACACCTCACAAGACATCAGGGGTCTTGGAAGGGCAGGATGCACAAGACCGGAGAGCAGGCCTGTTCTGGCCGTGGTATGGGGACGGGTCAGCGAGAGGGACAGGCCGGGGATGGAAGACGGGTCAGAGGGCCGACAGGAACCTCAGCAAGGCAGAGGGAGCCTGTGCTGGAGTCCATGGCTGGACAAGGAGGTGGGTGGGTGGGTTCGTGAGCGAGTGGGGGGCGGAGGGGGGCAGGAAGGGACCCTCGTCTGGCAGTTCACTGTGGTCCCCCCAAGGAACTGTGCGTTTCTGAGAATAGCAGAGCAGCTAGGAAAAAAATGCAATGGCTTGAAAGTCCGACGGTTTGGACCCTAGGAGAGACGTATCGCTTCCTGAGTATGTGAATCTGGGCAAATCACTTACCCTCTGGGCTAAGGTGAGGGACAAACCAGGTGGTAAGTGGACAGCCGGATGCCCGGCACATAGAAGGCACTCGATGTGCGTCATCTGAATCAGAACCTATTGGGAATCAATGGTTACTTTCGATGCTTTTGTTTTGTTTTGTTTTGTGGAAACCGGAGAGGCCTCAGCGATAAGTCAGAGCAACAGTGGGACCAGTGTGGTCCTGAGGACCGTCTGTTTTATGGCCTGGGAACCGTCCTGACCCAGTTTGCAAACATTTCCTCTGGCACAGTCTTCCTTTATAGAGAAAGATGTTTAAAAAAAAAAAAAAAAAACCCAGCAACCTTTTGTCTCCATTCAAAGCAGGGTCTCGCCTCTGCTTTCATGTCACAATGCGCTCAGGGATGTCCCCGCCCCTCCCTCTGGGCCCATCAGGCCAGGACCCTGGAGAGCAGCCAGACAAGGTGGCGCTGACTCTTATTTTCAACACCAAAGGGGAGGCCAGGGCGCGTGCAGGGCTCAGTGTCTGGAAGCTGTTTGTTTCATCTTCGGCACGTCTTTGTTCCAACATGAATGAGTCGTAAACACACGGACAGCAGCTGCTCGTAGGTGCTACGTAGCTGAGTGGCGACATGCCCCAGTGGCCCACACTCATGGCGCCATGTTTACGCATCCCTGTGAGCCCGCCCCACTCCCTCCGGTCCAGCCCTGCCATACGGGGTGAGTGGGGGCATCACGTCCTCTGTCCCTGCAGAGTCCTGGCCACGACAGACGACTGTAGCCACATGAGAGACTCGCTGAGCATAGGCAGAAAACCACTCAGGAAATGTGTTGTCTCTGAAAGTTCCAGGGGCCAATTAGGCCTTCAGAGAGAGAGACTAGGTTACTCCTTTATGGGCTGAAAAACAAAGACTCCTTTGGTTGCAAATAATAGAAACCAAGTTGAATTAAGTTTAGCAAGATTTTTTTAAAAGAATAAGAAGACCATGGGGTTGGATTTATTACAAGGACCCAGGGAGCGTCTCCTAGAAGGAAAGAAAGGTATAAAGCCCGGCCACAAGAAAGGACTGGAACCAGAAGACAAAGAATCAGCCTAGCTGTGGTCAGTTGTACCTGCTGGTCCGGCCAGTTGGCCTGGGAGTCAGGAGTCCTGCCGAACAACCAGGCCCATGAAGACCCATCCTGAGAAAGGGCAGGTCACACAGGGTCTGGAGCAGAGTCGGGACCTTGGCTCTCGGCAGACGTTTGGGAAGCCTCGGGGGGGGGGGGGGTTAGAACCCTGAGAAGGCAGTCAACCCGACTCGCGTGGTGTGGATCTCATACCGAGAGGTCAGACTGTCGGGGCGCCTGAGGGCTCACTCGGTTGAGTGTCCGACTCTTGATGTCGGCTCCGGTCCTGATCCCAGGGACTGAGCCCGGAATTGGACTCGGTGCTGGACGTGGAGTCTGCTCAGGATGTGCACGCTCACACTCTCTCTCTCCCTCTCTTTCTCCCTCTGCTCTTCCTCAAGTCGCTCTCAGTCTCTCTCTCTCAACAAAAAACAAAAAGAGGCAGGACTGTTGAGAGAGAGGCTGCCTCCCGGCACACAGACTGTGAACCCCAGTTCTACTGCAAGGTCGAGCCCTGATCCCTGCCCTCTGTGCCCCCGCCCCCCCGCCTGCCCAGACTCCCGGACAACGGACACTCAAGAGGGGCTGTGTGAAACTGCCAATCTTTTGTAGATGAAAATGGCCGAATATTGACAATTTCATATTTTCAACCCAATGCATGACACGTGGATGTGAGGTTGAACTGGGACCCAGCTTAGACTCTTTAATACAAGCCCTTGGCCAAGCCGTGGGCCCAACGGTCCTAAGACCCGTCCTTGCCCCAGGCTGCCGGAGATACAGCGCTGGGAGCTCACTGGGGGCCAGAGGAGGCCTCCCTCCTGGCGGTGCTGGCGTCAGGCCCCCGCCAGGCGCCCTCCCAGCCCCTGCGGACGTGGGGGACTCCCGCGGGGCCTGTCCTGAGCTGACGTCCGCCCCCTCCCTCACCCACGGCCACTCTCTCCCGTTTTATGGTGAAAAGCAGGGGCTAACTTTTTCCAGCTGAAGCCTCTGGAAGGTCTTCGGCAACGCGGCCAAGTTGGGCTGAACGCAGGCCAGCGGCCCTGGCTGTGGCTCCGCCCCCTGAAGGAGGCCAGAGCCGGGGGCGGGGCTCTGTGTGCGGCGGGCGACTCCTCCAGCTGTGACCCACGCACGGAACCGGCTGAGGACCCGGGGACACCCCAGGCACCTGCAGGCTCTCCTCTGGGATCCCACCGGCCCCACCTGCAGGCGGGGGTCACAAGGCTGCCCTGCCTGCGCCATCCTGACTTCTCGGCGCAGCGGCGCTTCGGGGCCCTGCCTTGAGCATGCGCGGTCGCCAGCAGCTATGAGTTCGTTGCTGTTCTGCTGGTGATAGGAGGTCACTTTTATAGAGCGCTTACTGCATACCACTGCTTTCCTTATAGAGCGCCTACTGCATACCACAGCTTTTTTAAGCACTTTGTATACATTATCTTTTCAAATTCTCTCATTAGGCAGAGGGTAGGAACAGCCTTGTCTGCTGGAGAGGACTCTGCCTGCAACGTTGAAGGGGATTAGTGTACAAGGTTGAGTGGAAGGAGGAAAAAATAGGAACAGGGAAAATACATCCACAAGATCATATAAAATACAGTGAAGCTGCTCCTATTTTATTATTTTTATTTATATATTTATTTTTAATTTTTTTAATGTTTTATTTATTTTTGATACAGAGAGAGACAGAGCATGAGAGGGGGAGGGTCAGAGAGAGAAGGAGACACAGAACCGGAAGCAGACTCCAGGCTCTGAGCTAGCTGTCAGCACAGAGCCTGACGCGGGGCTCAAACCCACAAATGTGAGATCTGACCTGAGCCGAAGTTGGAGGCTTAACCGACTGAGCCACCCAGGCGCCCCTATTTTATTATTTTTAAAAAATGCTTACTATTTACTTAGAAAAAGCAAGTGGGAGAATTTCTTTTTATTAACTTTTTTCACTTTTGTTTATTTTTGAGAGACCGAGTATGAGAAGGGGAGGTACAGAGAGAGGGAGACACGGAATCTGAAGCAGGTTCCAGGCTCTGAGCTGTCAGCACAGAGCCCGACGCGGGGCTCAAACTCATGAACCACGAGATCATGAGCTGAGCCGAAGTTGGACGCTCAACCGACTAAACCACACAGGCAACCCATATTTTATTTTATTTTTTTTAAATGTTTGTTTATTTTTGAGAGAAAGAGAGCAGTTGGAGAAGGGGCAGAGAGAAGAGAAAATCCCCCGACTCTGAGCTCCATCCCACGAGCTGTGAGATCATAACCTGAACTGAAATCGATCGAGAGTCAGATACTTAATCCGTTGAGGCACCCAGGGCCCCAGAGCCGCTCATATTTTATTAGGAACCTACAGGAATTTCCCGGAGTCGCAGAGTCACTTAGTGGCACCTGTGGGGTTCAAATCCACCTCTTTTAAAGTCAGAGCCTCTCCTCACAGCCTGCGGTAGTGTTAGCACCCTGCTGGCGGGGCCGCGGTCCGCGGGCACACCGCACACCCGATCACGTCACCGCACGGCGGCTGTTTGAGGAGCCCCGCCATCACCAACGTCTTGCGGCCGAGGAAGCTAGAGACCGGAAAGTACCCGACTCGACCCGTTTCGCTCGAGGGCTAAGTGGCAGGGCTGGCCTTCGACCCAGGACGCCTGCGCCCCGAGCACCGTCGGGTCTGAGGACAGCGGCTTGTCGGGCTGTGCTCTGGAAGCAGAGCTGTGCCTCCCCCTTCCCCCTAAACTCCATCTGTGTGGGGCTCCCCAGAGCACAGCATGGAAACAAGCGTGTGGGGCACCTCATTCATGCGATTGGGGACCGCCGGCCCTTGGAGGAAGTGCGCTGCCGACACGGTCACGTGTGACCCTCAGAATCCTGCTGAGGGGAGGCGCCTGGGGACTCAGTCGGCTAAGCGTGCGGCTTCGGCTCAGGTCATGATCTCACGGTTCGTGGGTTTGAGCCCCGTGTCGGGCTCTGTGCTGACAGCTCGGAGCCTGGAGCTGCTTCAGATTCTGTGTTTCCCTCTCTCTCTGCTCCTCCCCCACTTGGACTCTGTCTCTCTCTGTCTCTAAAAAAATAAGTAAACATATAAAAAAACATGCTGAGAAAAAGAAGCTTTGCACAAAATACTACATTCTGGGTAATTCCATTTTTGCGGAGTTTCAGAACCGGTGACCCGGTCTGAGAGAACAGTGGCCGTGCCTCACCAGAGGGGGCTGGCGGGAAGGGGCCCCTTCAGGGAGGGTGACCGCACTCTGCGCCCGGTCGGGGCCTGGCTCGCTCGGGCACACACATCTCTCAAAGCTCAGCAAAGGCACACCTAGGGCTTGGGTGTTTCGTTACACACACGTTTTACCTGAAAAGATTTTTGAGGATGTAAACGAATACTGAACTCTAGTTAATACCGAGGTGTTTAGGGGGGACGTGTACCAGTGCTCGCGGTTTACTTTGAGATGCAACCAAGAAATAAGGCTGTTTTCTGGACGGATGGGTGGATGGATGGAAGGAAGGAAGGACGGATGGATGGATGGATAGTCACGTGAGAAAGCTGACGTGAGAAAGCTAATGTGTTGAAATGTCACTGGTGGCCTCTTGGTCATGGGTAGGCTGGTCACTGTAAAACTCTTTCAGCTTGGCCTAATGTTGGAAGTTTTCCTGGTGAAAGGTTGGGGGTGTTGGGGTGGGGGGAGAAGCCCCCGGGGTCCCCTGTGTTGAAGCCGGGGCCCTGGAGCTTGGGGCCGGGGCCTGAGCTTGTCCAAGCAGGAGCCAGCATCACCACACACCTGTGTCCGGCCCCCGGGGGGGACCTGGCTCTGGGTAGGCACTCACGTCCCGTCGCCCTGCGTCTCCCTCGCGGTGAGAAAGCGGAGGCTCCCAGGACCCTCCATTTCCAGGCGACCTCCCGACAGGTTCACCGGAGCCCATTGGCTTCCAGAGATCAGGGCGTCTGTTCGGAGCCGAGGCTGGGGATCGCGCCGGCCGCCGGGACACGGGTACCAGATCGCAGGCCCCGCGGGGCCGTAAACCCGCCGTGGCTGGGACCCACCTCGCGTCGCTTCCTGGAGGTGTGTTTGAAGTACTAGGAAACCACAGCGGTTTCTGCAAATAAATAACCGGGGAGGAGACAAGCCCCTCAGATCAAAGCAGGGCTCCAGCCCAAACTTGAACCAGAACCGAGCATTCTCTCGACCCGGCCGGGCGGAGAAAGAGTAGGGCGAGTCTGCTGTGCAAACACTCCCCGCCTCTGCCCTTCCGGGGTTTGTGTGAGCCTGAGAACGGCCAGGAGGGAGGCGGTCCCGTCTGGACGCCCGCCAGCCCCGCCTCTTGTGGCATCGACCCCCGCCCGGCCCAGGCTCCCCCGCAAGCGCTCTGGGCGCCGGCTCCTGGCGGGATTTCCGTGGCCCTCACGGCTGCCCAGGGCCACCACCGCCGGTCCCCGGACCGCACCCTGAGCAGCCCTGCCTGTGGCCATCCCTCCCTGCGTGAAGCTGAGGCCCGTGAGCAAACCCACAAGTGAAAACATGATCACAGACTCTGGAGGGTGGAGGAGCTCCCAGGCGCGAGGACAGGACCGTGGGCACACGAGGGGTCGGGGGAGCGCCTCCGGGACGGGGCCTTGCCCTGACCCCGATGGGCTGAGCAGGTGCCTGAGGGCAGGGATGCATGGACGCCCATGTGGAGAGCTGTGTGAGCCGGAGCCCAGGGGGGCCGGGCTGCACAGGGCAGGGTGAGGGGTCTTGTTCGGGCCAGGCAGGGGAGAGTGGTGCAGGGTCGTTAACAAAACGTGCCGGGATCTGTGCAGGCTGGTCTGTTGCAGATGGGTTGAGGTGGGGACGGGGAAGCACGGTCCCTACAGAATCCTCCCGGAAGAAGCCGTTCACCATGGTGGTGACAATGACCTCCATTGTTTTGAATGTGGGTTGCCTTCTCCTCGGGACACGCGTGTTTGGGGGACAGGCTACCCCTGAGAGGGGAAGGCTCTTTCCCAACATGGTGGGATGCGGCCTCCTCGATGAAAACGTGTGTTACAAGAGCAAAAAGGCTTACAAGACTCAGCCTACATCTCACCTTCTCCTTTGGGGTCTGTGTTAGTCAAGACTGTTTCCGTAGTAAATGGCCAAAGCACAACTCAAACTGGCTTAAACAAAAGGACCTTGATGGGCTCATGGGATATTGAGAATTTCAGGGTTAGTGCCAAGCTTCAGGCAGGGCTGGATCCAGGTGCTCGAAGCTGTACGTCCACAGAGGGCTCCAGAACCCATGGCCTGGTTTTGTCCTTTCTGGAACTTTCTGGAACTCTCCTTGTCTTGTCCCCATCCCGTTCTCCCTCTGTCTCATGGCGTTCCAGTGCAGCACACTCCCCCCCAGTCACTAAGACTCATTCTTTCACAGGGCGAAACTCAGATTCATCACCTCCTGTTCTGAACTTATTTATTTATTTATTTTTAATGGTTTTTATTTATTTTTGAGAGACAGAGAGAGACAACATTAGCAAGGGAGGATCAGAGAGAGGGAGACATAGAATCCAAAACAGACTCCAGGCTCTGAGCTGTCAGCACAGAGCCTGACGCGGGGCTTGAACCCACGAACCATGAGATCACGACCTGAGCTGAAGCCAGATGCTTAACTGACTGAGCCACCCAAGCGCCCTTCTAAATTTTTTTATATGTTTTATTATTTATTTTTGAGAAAGAAATAGAGCACAAGCGAGGTTGGGGCAGAGAGAGAGGGAGACAGAGAATCCCAAGCAGGCTCCAGGCTCTGAGCTGTCAGCACAGAGCCTGACGTGGGGCTCGAACCCCAAAGCCGTGAGCTCATGACCTGCGCTGAAGTCGGGCATTTAACCGACTGAGCCCCCCAGGCGCCCCCATCACCTCCTGTTCTAAATCCGTGCCTGGACCTCGCTCCTCCTCAGGAGGCTGGCCCTGGGGACAGGTGCACTTTCCTGCCCGCACAGGTCCTCGCTTCCGGCCTGAAGGAAGGCCCCGATTCGTGCCGCTGGTCAGGCCAGGCGTGGCCGTGACTGGCGTCTCGGGAAGGGCACCGCCCGCCGCAGGGTCACGCAAGGCGTCAGGGTGTGTGTGCAGACGTGGGTCGCTGGCCTGTCCCAGACCCGCCGCGCCGGGACCTCTGGGGAGGTGGTGTGATCCGTACACGTCCGGCTCAGGCTGTCAGCTCCACCTGCTCGCAGGGCCTCTGGGGGGTCTCTCTGCCGCTCCCCTCCCTCTCTCCCTCTCTCCCTCCCCTCTTCCTTCACGCCTGGAAGTAGGCGCTTTATGGCTGCAGCTCCACGGCACGACGGTGCCTTGAACCCACAGCCCAGGACGCACTGAACCCCCGCCGGCGGCTGCTGATGCTTCCTGGGGCTCTGTGGTTGGAGAACGCCTCTCCTTCCCAGGCGCGCCCCGAGTGGCCCACGCAGCTGCGAGCCAGCCTCGGCAGGCCCCGCGCGTCCCCTCCCGTCCCCCGGGCCTAGCATCATGGTGACCGTCGCCCGTGGGGCGCACTTGGCCCACACACGCCTGGGCTGTGCTCCGGAGCCTGTGCTGTCACGGGGAAGGCATTGCCTAGACGGGGACCGTGCAGGGCTGGCGGCACCGGTCCTTTAAACTAGGCCCTGCTGCACACACCAGCCGCAGCGGCTTGAGGTCGGCCCCTAGGGCCGTGGACGGTCGCAGGGCACAGCGCTGGGCCAGCCGGCCTTTCCGGTGCTGGAAGGTGGCATTCTTGTATCCTGTCCTGCCGCAAACGTGCGCCACACGCATCCCTGCGTGCCACCGAGTGTGTCTGGGGCCTCCCGCCGGCCGTGCCCTCCCCACGGCTCCCCCCGCGGCCCCCCGGCCTGACCCGCCTTCAGGTCTCTGCTCAAAGGTCACTCGGTGAGGACGCCCCAGCTGGCCCATTAGAATAGCATCTCCGTCCCCCTCCGCCTGGTTCTCTCCGCTGCTCAGACGCCGTCCGACGCGCACAGGACGGGTTTATGTGGCCCCCACTCCTCTGCCCCGCACCTGCCCCCGCTAGACGTTACGCTCACGCCGAGCCCCGGGCTGGCCCTTTCCCGAGGTGTCCTGCGGTATGGCCACTCCCGAGATGTGTGTGGAATTAATCGACTCTGGGGCTGGAGGCCTCAGGCTGCACGCCCACCCCACCCCTGCCGGCGGCAGCGTTGGCATGAAGTGCACGGGGCCCTTCTGTTCTCAGCGTCTCCCGTCGCCGGTGCCAGGCTGTCGGGATTGAGTCCAACCCCCTGCCCCAAAGCTGCTTCAGGAGCTGGGCCCCGCACGCCTCACCCCTGCTGCTCCCTGGCCTCCTGCACCCTTGGTCTCTTTGGCTCTGATTCCGTGCTCCTGGAAATAAAGCCCCTCGTGAGACTGGGCCTCCCTGCCCCTCGGGCAGGGGGTCAGAGGCCCCTGGGGAGGGGGTACAGGGGGGCCTCCCTGGGGGACACCAGGAGGAGAAGCCTGGGGCGTTTGGCAAAAGTCTTTCTGGAGCCTCAGAAGCAGGCACACGCGGCGAGACCTCAGGCCAGGAGAGGCGCTCGCCGACTGCTGATGCGGCTCTGAGCTCACAAACACGCCTGATGACGTGTGTACCGCCCGGCCCTCCGCCAGCCCGCGAGGACGCACAGCCGCCAGGAGGGTGCAGCCTGGTGGTCTGACTGGGCCAGCTCTGGGACCCCGAGCCCCCTTGGAGGCCACTGAACTTTGGGATCAGGCTGTTCTGGGCGACTTCTCAGCCGCGCGCCCGGAGGGCTCAGAGGCGTGGACGGAGCATGGACCCGCTGTCTCCATGCAGGGGTGACGGGAGGCTTTCACAGCGAGGCGGGCAGTGCCCTGTGGTGGGGACCTGCGTGTGCCAGCCACCAGGCACAGCGACAGGCTCCCCCCTGGGGGAGGGCTCAGCCTGAGGGCAGATGGAGCTCAGCAGTGGAGGCCGGGGGTCATGGCTGTGACATCCCAGGGCACTGGCCTCACGGACGGCAACAGGGCCGACCCATGGACATGGCAGGTGCCAGCGAGGATGCCCCGGTAGACCTGAGGGAAAGAGGGGCTGTGCACGGGGCCAGACTTCCTACGAGAGTACGCGAGCTGGGAGGTGCCAGGGGACTAGAGGCAGGGACCCAGGGACACGTGGGTCACCTTTTATTTCTTCAATGTTTTATTTATTTTTTGAAAGAGAGAGCGAGCATGAGTAGGGGAGGGGCAGAGAGAGGGAGACACAGAATCTGATGCAGAATCCAGAGCCTGACGTGGGGCTCGAACCCATGATCTGTGAGATGATGACCTGAGCTGAAGTCAGATGCTTAACTGACTGAGCCCCCCAGGTGCCTCTGGGTGAGGGGTCACCTTGTAGCGTGTGCATCCCCTCCGCCCCTGCCAGGGCCCGGCTAAGCAGAGGGGACAGGCCTCGGGCTCCGAGTGCAGGGAGCAGGTACCGCAGCAGTGACAGGATGCCCCCTCTTCTTCCAAGACCCTGAGGGAGAGAAACAACCTCACAAGGGAAGATAATCTCTTTTCCTCCGTTGAGGGTGTGACTTAAAAGACTTTTAAAAAGACTTATAATCTTGAAAATGATTTTTTTAAATTGTTATTTATTTATTTTTTTAGTGTTTTTTATTTTTAGTTTTTAGAGACAGAGAGAGCAGGGGAGGAGCAGAGAGAGAGGGAGACGCAGAATCCGAAGCAGGCTCCAGACTCTGAGCTGTCAGCACAGAGCCCGACACGGGGCTCGAACCCAAGAACTGTGAGATCATGACCTGAGCCGGAGTTGGATGCTCAACCGACTGAGCCCCCAGGCGCCCCGAAAACGATATTTTCGACATTGTTTAAATGTCGCCAGTTTCTGCTTCCACACTCCCACACGGTGTTTTCGAGAGCAGTGGACAAGGAGTCCAAAGACACCTGCTGTCAAATAGCCAAGTCGTTTGCTCATTCAGCGGCCTCGGGGCAAAGACGGGCGCTCACCGCCCAGTGTCGCCGGGCCGCGCTCTGTGGGAAAGGGAAGTGGGTTCACCCTCGTGGGGCCTGCAGCCCGGTTTCCAAGGGAATCATTCTGTGAATCCCGAGGACGGGATGGGAAGTTACAGACAGGCTTGCTGAGGGCGCTGTGGGGCCGAGGAGGAAGGAACTGAGAAGGACGTGGGGGTCTGGGGGGCTTGGAGGAAGAGGGAATCAGAGCGACGTGAGTGTGTGAGGCGGGAAGCGGTCGGGGTGGACGGGGTGGACGGGGCCGGAGAGCGAGCCCTGGAGCCGAGGCCGCGCGGAAGGCAGGTGCTCAGCCCGCGGGGGGCCCCGCGGGAGGCCGGGGTCGAGGTGGCCCCGCCCCCCCCGGCCCGGCGTGAGGGCCCCCGGCAGCCATGCCAGCGTAACCCCGGACGTGTCCCTGAGTCACGTCTCGGCTCATCTCCTTTGGGGGCTGCGCTGGCCCGGGGCGAGGGTGGCCAGGCCTCCTGGACTAACGCCCTGAGCCAGGCTGCTGTCAGAGCGCTCGTCCCCCTGCCCCGGGGCCCACGGGTCAGGTAGGTGTCCCCTCACCATGAACACTGCTGAGCGGGCCGGGGAGTTTCCTCCAAGCCGAGTGTTGAGAAAGCGTCTCGATTTCGCGGTGCCCCCTAACCGATGGCCCGGTACGGCCGATTTGCCAGGGAAACAGGCCCCCGAGGAGCCCCACTGGGCACGTGAGGCTGCCAGTGTGAGCAGGGGCGGGGCACGGGGTGGACGGACTCCCAGCGGCGCAGCACCACGGCTCAGTCACCGAGCTCCGCGCCCTGTGTCCGTCCCTCCTCCCTCCAGTGCTGCTCCAGCCTTGCGGCCCCCTGACCCCCTGACCCCACAGCGAGGGGCTGAGGCTTCGACCCACGTGAGCGGCCAAGTTCACACACAGCTCGTAAGCGGCAGCCCCGAGGCTGAGATCTGGATCCGTCTGGTGACACAGGCTGAACGGTTAGCGCTCAGGCAGCACGCTGTCACTCAGCGTCCACGGGTCGGTGATGAGCGTGTCACGTGTGAGCGCACATGCGCCCCGCCGGGAGGGCTTGCTCGCCCACAGACGGCTGGGCCGCCCCGGGCTTCTGGGTCAGCGGCAGGGCCATCGGCTACAGCGATGTTCAGATGCGGGGGGGGCGATGCTCCTGGTCGGGGAGCCCGGCCCACGCAGAGCACACCCCTTGGGACTGTGTTGCAGCTCCCGTGTGGATGGTCTGGGAATCCTGGGGCCCTAAAGCGGGACTGGAAGTGTGCCCGCTCTGCACTGCCAGCACGGTCGGCGGGCACCAGCAGCCAAGGCCCCCGGGCGCTCCGCGTGTGCCCAGGAGGGCGGCGGACAGGCAGGTTTCATTTTACCTGATTTTTTTGTTATTTTTATTAAAAACACTTTTAAGTGTATTTCTTTTGTGAGACACAGAGACAGTGTGAGCGGGGGAGGGGCACAGAGAGGGAGAGGGAATCCCAAGCAGGCGCCTGCTGTCAGCGCAGAGCCCGACGTGGGGCTCGAACTCACGAACCGCGAGATCACGGCCTGAGCCGAAACCAAGAGTCTGAGGCTCAACCGACCGCGCCCCCGCCTGGTTTTAGGCGTCGGTTGGCACAGCGGCGTCGGAGCTCACGCCGAAGCGGAACGTTCTGTCGGCCCTGGAGCTAAGTCGTTCTCTCCGGGGTGAAGCTCCCGTGGTCACGAGGGGTCGGCCGCTCGCCAGGGAGCAGCGTCCGGGTCTAATTTGCCGCGAGGCCCCGCCCCTCATTGGGACTCCAGTGCCTTCGGCACCTGGTGAGGGGCCCCGGGGCGGCGTGATGCGGGACTGGGGACCCCGAGCGCTGGGGCCGGGCGGCCTGGGCGCCTCTCATCCCCGGGACGTCTCTCCTTGGCTTCCCCGGAAGGAACGTCTCGCGTCCAAGGAGCGGTTTTGTTAGCGGAAGATGAATTAGGTCTGTGGGTGCAAAGGGCGTCGGGAGAGGTCCGTGCTTCTATCCAAACTGGGACATAAAGCGATGGCCCGGGTGGAACAGGCTCAGGAAAGGGGGGCCTCCCTCCCCCTGCCAAGCAAGCAGGGAGGCCGGGTGTGGGGACAGGCAGGCGTCCAGTAGGTTAGGGTCAGACAAATTCTCTTGGGTGCTGGTTCGGATTTCCATTCACTGCCCCCGAGCGGCCTGGGCAGCCGTCTTCTGGTCTGTGGGCCTCGGTTTGCCTGTCTGCAAGATGGGGGTCCTGGCGACTCAGGGTGCGGCCCAGCCCGGCCTCCCCTGGGAGCTGCTCCGAAGCGCAGGCGTACACCCCACCCCAGCCAGACCTGCCGGATCGGAACCCGTGTTTCAACAGGTCCCCGGGTGATTCACACACGCACGGGCCGGCCGGGGTGGGTCTTGGGCCGCGCCTGCTCCTCCCTAGTGGGAGCCTGACTCGGAGCCGTAGGAAGGAAGCAGGGCCTGGCCTCTGGAGGGGAGGCCGGTTTGTGAGGCCGCGGATCTCTCTGAAATGTTTTCAGTCTTTGCGGCAGCGACAAAGATCTGGGCGGGTGCGCCTCCTGGGGGAGGGGCTGGTTCTGGAAGCCGCCCCGGAGAAGCTGGTGTGCGGAACTCGGGGTCTCGTGAGCGCCTCTCCCTCAGAAGGTCGGGGGGCCCCCTGTCCCCAGGTCCTCAGCACAGCATCCGACAAAGGGGCCCGAGCGGCCGGGCCAGGGGCGGGGGGCCTCCGGTGTTTATCTGTGATCTGGAAGGTGTGGAAGGTGCATGGGCTGCCGTGTCCCCTCCCTTTCTTCTCCTCGGGGGGCGCTGCATCAGGACCAGGGACTCGAGGGGCCCGTGCATCCCCCAGGCAGAGCCGGCCCGGGCTGGCCAGAGGGGGCTGCCTGCCGCCCGATTCAGGAGAGCACATGAGGTCTGCACTGTAACTTGTCAGAGGACCTGCCTGCGGGAGGGAGCCAGGGCTCCGTGCTCTGCCCTCCTGTTTCCGTGGTTTCTGGTGGCCCCTGGGATAGGGCTTGTGGGCCCCTGGCCGGGAAAGGTTCCGAGTTGAGCCTGTGCAGGCGACCTGGGCTGCACCAGCCCCCTGTGCCCTCCGTGACCCGTGGCATGGATCTCGGGGCCTGGGACAGGAGCCTGGGTCACGTGGAACCGGACACGAGGCTTTCCTGACCGAGAGGTGGAGGGGGCTGCTAGCCACCCTCCCCAGCCTCCATCCCCCCCGATTTCGGGATCACTAACCCTCAGGAGGGGGCAGTGTGATGGCCCGAATCCGACCTTTCTGCTTGCGGGCGGCCTGGACGGGGGGCCGGGGGCAGTCCTGCGTTACAGTGCGTGGACTCTGGGCCGGACCTGACTGTGCCTCCTGCTGGCTCTGTGGCCCTCAGAGGACCCCCGTCTGCCCCGCTCCTCCCAGTCGGGGTTCCCCTTTGAGCCAGCTCCCCGGGGGTTCGTGGGCGTGCAGAGTTTGAGGAGGGCCGGCTTTCCCTCCGGTTTCCACATTCTCGTAGTTTGAGACCAGGCCACAGACCGTTTAATCTTTGGGAACTAGAAGCGCCCTTTCTGGAGGAGGGGGTGGACCCTGGACTTTGCTCCCTGCTGGCTGTGCACCGCGGGCAAGTTATACGCTTCGTGCCTCAGTTTCCCCATCTGTGCCGAGGGATGCCCGTGATCCCCAGCGACGGAAGAGCAGGTTGGCTGGCGTGTGGCCGGGGCGCAGGGGGAGCCCCGCGAGCTTGGGGAAGGCCTCTCTCCCTGGCGCGTGGACGGCCGCCTTCCTTCGTGTCTGTACCTCCCCTCTGTGCACGTCTGGGGTCCCAACACCCTCTTCTTACACGGACACCAGTCACGCTGGTGCAGAGCCCACCCTGGGGCCTCGTCTTACCTCAGTCCCCTCTCGAAAGGCCGCGTCTCCAAGTGCGGTCACATCCCGAGGTCCTGGGGCTAAGACGTCAGCCCGGGCCCCTCGCGGGGGCAGAGCTCAGCCCGTGTCAGGCTCCAAAACACGAAAAGGCAGATGAGAGTGAATCAGAGCATCCAGGAGAATTCAGGGGTGTGGTTGGTTCCAGAGAACCCCGCCCCCCCCCAGCAGGGATAAGAGTGGCCTGTCTACCTGTGTGCCATCAGAAGGGGGCTGTCCAGACGCGCCCGGCCCGCGGCGCACGTCTGCCCTGAGCTCTGCCGAGTGAGGCTGGGGGAGCGCCCGGCTGCTCTCCGGGATCCCGGAGGGCCGCAGGTCACGGCCATGAGCTGACGTAGTCAGAGCCAGCCTGTCCCACTGACATTCAGGGGCGGCGTAGTCCTGTTTTACCAACGGGAGAGTAAGGCACAGAGAGGTTGAGTGGCTTGTCGGAGGTCACACAGCTGGTGGCAGGTTCTCAGACCCTACTCCCTGGCTCTAGCTCCTATGCAACCACGTGTCCCCCATCCCCGGAGCTCCCACAAGGGGGGCGTGAGGGGCGGGGAGGCTGGGGGCCGGCCCCGGGTCAGGCGGGAACAGAGCTAGGAGCTCGGCCTACGCAGCAGCTCGCTGGATCTCACGGTGACCTTGGAGTACAGGATGCACTACTGCAGGTTTTACAGACAAACCAAACAGGGAGCCCCCAGTGGTCAGACGGTTCTCCCGAGGTCAGCACGTGGCCAGGACGGAGGACTCTGGACCGCCGGGTGGGGGTGGGGGGCCCATCACCCAGCGGGTCCCACCTCACCCCCGCCTCAGAGCTGAAACGACCCTCTGCCCCTCTGGGCCTGTGTCCAGTGCTCTCGGAGAGATTGGCCGTCGAGGCCCAGCGGGCAGCAGTGTCTCGTCCGTGGGGCTGGGGCTCCGGCCTTCTGGGGAGGGCCGAGCAAGTGTCCCGGGGCTCTCCGGACGCTCGACCGACACTCTGCTCCCCATCTCTGCAGGTGACGCGCGCTGGGCCCAGGCCTGGAGGACGCGGGTGCCGTGAGCGAGGCGGCAAGGAGAGGCGGACGGTGGCCACGGCTCTGGTTCCTGGTTTGCTGCCACTTCTTCTCGACCCCCCAAGGCCCGAGCGGCGTGGGACAGCAGCACTGCTCCCGTCTGGACGCAGGAGTGGGCACCGCGGACCTGAGGAGCGCCTTCCCGGCAGCCGTCATGCCCGTCCTCCGTCCTCGCAGCCCCACGGAAGGGGTCTCCGCGCTGGCGCTCCTGCCGTGCTCCCTGGGGCTCTAGCGGCTGGGCCGTGTCGAGGCCATGTCACGAGAAGCCGGATCTCCACTCTCGTCGCCGAGAACTCTGTGGCCGACGGAGACAGCAGCGTCCCCTCGTGTGGAACTCCCCATGAAATCAGAGCGAGCGTGGGCATCCGCGGCGTGTCCTCGGGCCCCCGTCTGCGGGCTCTGGAGCCCGTCCTGGGAGAGGGCACAGAGGACACTCCGTCCCAGCGGCGCAGGGCCCGCATCTCCGGGCGGGAAGGCTGTGCCTCCAGGGTCAGACAGACGCGGCCGAGGCCCCCTTACTGCTGGGGAAGGGGGTTCGGGGCACGATCCCCCGTGGACCTGTGTTTACGCCCGTCCAGAGAGTGATTTTTTTTTGGTCTTTGAAATGAACTACGTTCCAACGAGAAGATGCCCCGGACACAGAGGTCACGCCGCCCGCGGGAAGTCAGAGGCCGCGGCGGGAGACGGGCTCAGGAGGGTCGGCACCCGGATGGCCTCCCGGCCCGGCCCCTCCAGCCTTGGTGGCTGTCCCCTCCCTTCACCGAGCTGGTGGCCCCTTCGGAGGAGCCGCATGATGGCCTGGGGCTCTGGCAGGAAGCTGGGAAAACTTCCTCTGGGTTTTCTGAGGCAGGAGGACTTGGAGCGGGGCCGTGGATGTCCCTGGGGCCCCGCCTTCCGGCCGCAGACACTCCCCTCGGGCCGTGGGGAAGGCGCCGGTCCCAGATGCCCAGATGCGTCCCTTTGGCGGCCCCCGGGCGCTAGAATGAGCCTGTTGTTCTGGCAGACCAGGCCTGGGCCGGCCGGGAAGAACCCACGGGCTTGGATCTCAGAGTATCGGTTTCTTCCCTCTACCCGCCCACCAACACCTGCGAGGGACGACCCGGGGGAGGGCAGGGGCCTGCCTCCCGCCTGCCCGGTCCCAGAGCACTTTACCTGGAGCCCACAGGCCAGGGCCGGTCAGACCTGCCCCCAGCCGGTTCAAGGGGAGGGGCCTGTGTGGTGAGAGGGACATGGGCCCCTGGCTCAGGGAGGGTCTGGGCACAGCCGCCGGCACATTCAGGACAGCCCCGGAGCCCCGGGCAGGGAGGCCAGCGCTGGTCGCCCCTCAGGCCCGGTGTGGGCCCCAAGGGGCCTGAGGACCACCATGCTCTCACAGGCGCCATCTGGTCTGAAAGAAGAATCTGGCGAGTCCAGGCTTTTCTAGACAAAGTCCATATTCACCGTCCCTATGAGTAAAAGGAAAAAATAGGCAGCTTTCATAAAATAGAGGTTTAATGAAATAGAAATTTAAGTCTCTGTCCCATGAAAACAATCCATAGCCTAGGGCCACAGGGGCAGAGCCTAGATGGTTCTCTGAATTTGCTTTGCATCTTCAGCATGGCTTGCACTATGTAGCCCAAGATAGCTGCGTGAGGTCCAGCCCTTGCATCCCCGTTCCAGCCACAGGAAGGAGGAGGAAGGGAGGACGGTCTTCCTGTCCTCCCTCAGGGACAGTTCCTGGAAGTCACACACCACACTGTGTCGGCCAGAACTTAACTCCACAGCCACGACTACATGTAAGAGAGTCTGGCCGAGGTAGCCGTGTGCCCAGGTAAAAGTCAGGGGTTCGTTTACCAAGTGAGGAGGGAACAGCGGGGGGACAGTTGTCCCCCTCTGCCTCCCCTTCCCTCGGGTAGGTAATGACAGAGGACTTATAACACACAGGCATCACATTTAGGGTTTTGATATTATTACCAAGACTTGCTTTAGAAGCATGGACTGATAAAAATGGAATAAAGATTAGAAATCGGCCAGTCCACGTCCTCATTTTCCAAATTAGGAGCCTGAGGCCCAGAGAGGTTAATCAAAACCACTGAGATCACACAGCATCTCCATGGCTCTAATTCCCACCCCACGTTCAGCGGAGGATATTTTTTGTTTTCTCAGCTTGTTAAGGAAAAAAAGCTTCATGGGGGGGGTAGGGGGGCGGGAGCTCGAGCTCCAAGGATGAAATTCCATCCGTCCCCAGGTCCCTGAGCCACAGGACACGGCGGGACGGCGACAGGGCTGGTGTGCCCTGGTCTGCCCAGGCCTGAGTCAAGGCGGCTGAGGACCGTGCGCCGGCTGGAGCGTGCCTGCCGGCTGTGTGTGCATGTGTGTGTGTGTGCGCCGCCTCCGGCCCGCCCCGGCCCAGGTCTCACGCTCGCTTCCGTTTCAGGGAGTTCAGGGAGCACTCTGCCAGGATGCGGGCCGCCGGCGGGCGGGACGTGCCCCTCCGGGCAGTGCTGATGCTCAGCTGGGTCACGCTGGCCGCGTCCACAGGTGAGCCGCCCACGAAGCCGCAGTGGAGGGGGGAGGCGGCCGCAGGGCAGGGGTGGCGCAGCGGCGCGGCGGGGCTCCGGCGGGTCCCTGCTGACCTGCCGTGCCCGGGCGAGTCTCATCCTGGGCCTGGACCAGACCCAGGGGCTCCAGGCCCAGCGCCTGTGCGAGCCAGACCCGAGACGCGGAGCGGTGTGGCAGGCCACAAGGGACCGTCGTCCCCGGGGCCCTCACGCTCCTCAAGAGGACGCCCTGGCCTCGAGGAGGAGCCGCTGCGGGTCTGGGGGCCCGGATCTGCCCCCCACTGTCTGGAGATACGTGACATCATCCCAGACATAACGGGACAAACGTGAAGCGACATTTTTAGACATGCCAGGAATCATTCTGAATCCCCCCGGGGTCGCAGCCCCACCGTGGACTTTGCTCTCCGCACCCGCTCTGCTCAGAGACAAACCCCGTCCTCGGAGCCCGAGCTGGGAGCTGGTCCCTCCCGACCCTCCCGGGGTCTCCGCCGTCTCCGGGCGTCAGGCCCCCTGCGGAGGAGGCGGCGGAAACCCAAGCTGCCGTCAGGCAGGCCCGAGGCGTGCGTTTCTCTCGCCCGGAAAGGTCCTGGCTGCGTGCCACCCACGTGGTGCCCCAGGTGACAGCTCAGGCCGGGGCGGACGCAGGGCCAGCGTGGGGGCAGGTGGGGGGGTGGCCGGCAGAGACAGTCTCTCTCCCCCCCAGTCTGACAATAACATTTGTTTCACAGAACTTACTAGTATGTCAACAACACGTTGTTAAATATTGACGCCTTTTCCCCGAAGTACTTTCTTTTAAAAAAGACTATGGCGATCCGTCACAGCGACTCCACAGATGTGAGCTGAGGGTCCCCGCGGGAGACGTGGTGGGTCCCGGGGGCACGGCACCCAGGGGCGCCTGCACAGGGACCGTGACAAACCGGGGACGCTCCTCCCCGTCCAGGTGCCACTGACTAGTGAGGGGTGACTTGCTCAAAGCCAGGCCGCCCGGTGACACAGAATTGTGCGGCACCGCCCCTCGGTCTCCAGGGGCGCAGGGGCTAGAAGCCTAACTACAGTCAGAGCCTCATGCGGAAGGGGAGGGGCTTTGCTCTCAGAGCACCGCTTTCCAGAGCAAAGACTGTCTTGGATTCCAAGTACTCTGGGCAGATCACTACCTACTGTCAGGCCCTGGAATGCCTTAGAGAATCACCCGTAGACCCTCTGCTCTGTAAATGGAAAAACTGACCCCAGGGGAAGGAAGTGACGTGTTGACAGGCGGATGATGCACTGATACCGACGTGGGGCTGGACCGGGCTCCTGGCGCCTACGCGGCTCTGGGAAGCAGGAGGCCCCCCGGGGCAGTCCTTGCTTGGCGAGGGGGTGGGTGGGACAGTGACGCCTCTCTGTCCTTGACAGTGGCAGCCGAGTGCCCTGACCGGAGCCCCGAGCTGCAGCCCTGGAGCCCTGGCCACGACCGGGACCTCCGCGTGCACATCGGCCAGGGCAGGAGACTGCTGCTCACGGCATCCGCCACAGTCAGCTCCATCCACATCTCAGAGGGCGGTAAGCCGCTCCCCCACCCCCACCCCTGCCTCTCTCCCGCCCGCACCTCAGAGCCCCGCAGGGGGGTGGGTGCAGGTCACAACGTGCTCTGGGCTCAGGTCAGAGCGTCTGGCGGGTCATGATCAGCCATCAGCTCTGGGTCCGGTTGATAGAGGGACATTCTCGGCACCTGCAGCGTGCCCGTTCCCCACAGGACACGGTGGTGGGCGCTCACGCATCGCAGGGTGAGCGCGGGACGGGCAGGGGTGCGGGGAAGACGTGCCCTCCTGCCCATCTGCCCGCGGCGGGGGCTGGGGGGTCTCCCCGCGAACATGCGTCATCTCCCACCCCGCCCCTGCCCGCCTCCCCAGGAAAGCTGGTGGTTAGAGACCAAGAGGAGGCGATAGTTCTGCGCACTCGGCACATCCTGGTTGACGACGGGGGGGAGCTGCACGTGGGCAGCGCCCGGTGCCCCTACCAGGGCAGCTTCAGCATCGTTCTGTACGGAAGGTGAGTGCTCCGCCCCCGCGGGTCGGACGGCAGGGAGTCACGGTCAGAGCTGCCGGACGTGGCCGCTGGCAAGACAGATGCTGGCGGCTGGGGAGAGCCGGGGACGGTGACCCTGTTTGGTTTCTCGTGGGCCCACACTTAGCGTCGCGTCAAGGCTCAGGGAGCCGCTGGGTGTCCCGTAGTGGGTTAGGACAGACCCGATAAACATTTCCACGCGGTGTTTGCCTCCTGTTGTGGCCCCTCCTTAGACAGCTGAGTCCTCAGAGGCAGGGGCCGAAGGTGACAGAGGCCTGCGTGCACGAGGCCGGTCCAGGGGACCCCCTCTGACGGGGGCCAGCGGGTGGCACACGGCCTGGGAGGACACAGCGGCACGGGAACTAATGATGAGAGCTTCTGCTGGGCCTCCCGGCCTCCTCCGGGCCTGGCATAGAGAGACCCGGTGGGCGACCCCACTTCCGCCGGCTCCGACGTCACCACGTGTGGCCAGTCCTGGGGAGCCGCGAGGTCCCCCGGGTTCAGCGTCCCGTGGAGACCCGGCTGACCCTGGGGCCCCGTTTCCTCTCCCAGGGCTGACGAGGGCATCCTGCCAGACCCTTACTTCGGCCTCAAGTACATCGGGGTCGGCAGGGGGGGCGTCCTCGAGCTGCACGGACGGAGGAAACTCTCCTGGACCTTTCTGAACAAGACCCTTCACCCGGGCGGCATGCAGGAGGGGGGCTATTATTTCGAACGGAGCTGGGGTCACCGTGGAGTCATCGTGCACGTCATCGACCCCAGGTCAGCGACCGTCATCCACTCCGACCGGTAAGGCCTGCCGTCATGCAAACACGGAGCCCGTCATTCCACGGACGCTCGCTGGGCCTGGGCCGTGGCCAGACGCCGGTCCGGGCGCTGAGATCCAACAGCGAGCGGGACAGACGGAGCCCCGTCCCTCCCTCCCGGCGTCTGCCCAGAGTACCCGGATTAACAGGAACATGCAGACGCGGATGCGCGTACCCACAAGGGCGTTCCCGATCCTGATCACCGGGACTCGGGGACAGAGACAGTGAGGTGGCGGAGGGTGACTAGGGAAGCCCACTCTGCATCAGTCAGGGACGGCCAGGGGCACAGGCACCAGGTGAGCCAGGAACCGCAGGGTGAGCCTGGTCGGGGGAGCGCGTTCCAGACGGCAGCACGTGCAAAGGGCCGGTGCTGAGGGAGGCGCGATGGTCTGGAAGCACAGAAGGGCCCGCAGGGAGGAGGCGGGTGCAGAGCCACGGAAAGGTCGGGCGTAAGCAGGGGCAGGTGCGGGACCTCGCGGGGCTCCGTGAGGAGTCGGGTTTTATTCTAGGTGGGACACGAAGCCCCTAGAGGGCCTTCAGAAGGGTCTGAGCTGATGAAGGGAGCGCTCAGCTGCCGTGTAGACAGGGGTGGATGGCGGAGGACGGAGGAGAGAGAGCAGAGGTGCGGGGGAGGCTTCTGCGCAGTCTGAGCCCAAGGGCTCGCCGGCCAGGACGCCGGCAGGGGCTATGGCAGCAGAAACGGAGGCACCTGAGAGATCCCTGAGAAGCACGTCTCTGCTCCCTCCCACCCCACCCCTTCCCCTGCTCGGGTGCGGGCCGGCTGTGCAGGGCTAGGCTTCCTGCGGGTTCCCGGGCCCCCCGGCCTGGCCCCGCAGCGGCCGTCCCAGGACCCTCAGAGCGGAGGCCCCACCGGGAAGGACCCGGCTGGGGCGGGCAGGCCGACGCCAACCAGTCCTGCTGCGGCAGGGCACGGGGCTGGGGGCGCGGTGCCCACAGGAGGGAGCAGGGAGCCGCCGGGACCCAGGGCTATGCGGGACAGCCAACCTTGCCCGCACCGAATACCAGTAACCATCATTGCACTCTGTGCAACGCAACGTGCGACCCCTTTGTCTGGCCGCGTGTACTGTCTGGGGGCAGGGAGAGAGGGACACAGAATCGGAAGCAGCTCCAGGCGCTGAGCTGTCAGCACAGAGCCCGACGCAGGGCTTGAACCTGCAAACTGTGAACCGTGAGATCGTGACCTGAGCCAAAGTGGGACGCTCAGGCCCCGGGCCACCCAAGGGCCCCTAGATCCTCTTCAGGACTGTTTGGCTTCTTAGTTCCCCAGATGAGTTCTTTTAGATTCCGGTGATAGTTGCACCAGAACTTCGGAGTTCCATGGGGAAGGGCTGGGGGGTCATTACGAAATTGGGTCTTTGCTCTTTAAATGCAAATCGCCGGGGTACAGATGTTTATTTGAAATCATGCTTCATGGGTACTTTCTGTGTGAGACCGGGTGACCTTTGTCAAGGTCGGGAGATAGGCGTTTGCTGGAAGGAAGGTGTTTTCTTTGAGACTCACAGCCCGCGGGGGCCTCTGGATGGTAACACAGCCGTGAGCACGGACGTGAGCCGTCAGGACGACTGACCCCCCCCCCCCACCTCTCCAGGTTCGACACCTACAGATCCAAGAAGGAGAGCGAGCGCCTGGTCCAGTACCTGAATGCCGTGCCCGCGGGCAGGATCCTTTCGGTGGCGGTGAATGATGAGGGCTCTCGGAACCTGGACGATGCGGCCAGGAAGGCCATGACCAAGCTGGGCAGCAGACACTTCCTGCGCCTGGGGTTCAGGTACCGCGGCGGCGGCCTGGGGCGGGGGGCACGCCCCTTGCACTGGGCGAGTCTGGGCGCCCGGGCTTTCTGCAAGCGTGTTCCCTCTTAAAACACCAACGGTCTTTGCCTGCATGGGCTTGTCCGTTCCTTTTTTTTTTTTTTTTTTTTTTTTAGTTTTTTAACGTTTACTTGTTTTTAAGAGAGAGAGAGAGATAGAACATGAGCAGGGGAGAGGCAGAGAGAGAGGGAAACACAGAATCTGAAGCAGCTCCAGGCTCTGAGCTGTCGGCACAGAGCCCGATGCGGAGCTGGAACTCACGAACTATGAGATCATGAGCAGAGCCGAAGCCGGTGCTGAACCGGCTGAGCCCCCCAGGCGCCCCTGGGCGTGTCCGTTTTGTCCAGCCGCTCGCAGAATCCGAGCGGGACGTCGGCACAGCTCGCTTCCCCTTCCCTTTCTTTGGCAAAGGGTCACCGCTGCCTGGGGGCCTGGCAGACACCTGTGTGGAGACCACATAAGGTGTCTCTGCCCGGCCGTGCCCTGGCGTGCCCACCGTGGTCTCCTGTCCCCGGTCACAGCTTCATGCCTGACGCTGGCGCCCGCACTTTGGCCCCGAGGGGAAACCCTTTGCCCCAATAGGAGCCACGCCTTTTGATCACGTTGGATCCCATCTCCGCGCAGTGGAAGGCTGAGCTTGAGGTCATCCGTCCTTGGCTGCTGGGGATCGTGGGGGCCCCTCCCTTCAGCCCTGGACACAGGAGCAGGACTGGGGGCAGCCAGAGCCCTTCCCCCCCCACCCCATTGTACGGACTGGGCAGGGACGGGAGGGATGCTCTGGGCTCCGGGGTGATTCCCTGACAGCCTCTTCTAGAAGGGCCTGGGCAGGAGCTCAAGTGGTCAGAACTGATAGGGACAGCTTTGTTAGCGAAAGCAGAGAGGGCTTCTATTTCTTTGCTAATAAGTCGAAAAGCCCGTGTCTGGACTTCCTGTGAGAGAGAGATCCACCGGGGGACTGGCCCCTTCGGGCCTCGGGGGTGGTAACAGCCGAGGGCCCCCCCGTCGGGCCTCTGACTTGGCCTGAACCGGGGCGTGGCCGCAGGCAGTGAGTGGCGCTCTCTGCACGGCTCCCGCGTCTGCAAAGGGAATGCGTGGGGCCGTGTTGAGGGACCCACCGGTGGGCGGGAGCAGAGGTGATAAAGGGAGCAAAGTGTTCACCGTCACATCGGCGCAGAATAAGGATTCAAACAACGTTTCTCCCGATAGACAGGCCGCCGGAAGGACGGATGCTCGGTCCCGTTTTGTCACCGCTTCCCCTGGGCGTGGGACACAGGCAGGAATGATTCTTACCGCTCGTTTATGTAGACGCGCTTTGAGGGACGAAGTGAAAACCTCCAAGTCAGGAGAACCGGGACGTAGGGCGGACGTCCCCGTGCGGCGCTCGCCCGCGGCCCTGGGCCAGACGGAGTGCGGCGCGTCCCTGGGAGGCAGGCGTGGGAGGAGGAGTGAGAAGGCAGCAAGAGCAGGGGGGCGGAGGTTCCAGAGCAGAGCTGCAGAGGAGGGTGGAGACGAGTGGAGTCCCCGGGTGGAGGCCCCGGGGTGATGGGCAGACGCGGGGG
>PJEM01016852.1:0-24210 GCA_004023845.1 Helogale parvula | reverse complement strand
TGAGAGTAGAATCATCCTGTTCTGTTTGAGGATTTGGGCTTTTACTCTGAGTGGAATGGCTGCCATTGCAAAGCTCTGAAGACAGAAATGACATGATCAGACATGCGTTTTAACTTATTCTGGTATTGGGTTGAGATTAGACTACCACAGGGCATAGACAGAAGCAAGTTCAATAACTCATTGCATTGATGTGAACAAGGACAAGAAGTTTGCACTGGGACAGCAGCCAGGAGAGAGAGGGGAAAGAGGTCAGATTGTGGGTGTATACAGAAGGAGAAACAACAGTATCTCCTGACGTATAGAATTTGGGGTGGGAAGGAAAGGTCCCCAAGAGCTTGGACCTGAATATCTGGGAGAATAGAGGTACCTCAGCTGAGATATATAAGGATGTGTTGGAAACTGAGGAATTCATTTTGGGACATGTTAACTGCGAGAGGTTTGCCTCTATCTAAGTAAAGTGGTGAGTGGCTGGTTGGACATACAAATACAGAGTTCAAGAGCAAGGCCTGGGCCAGAAATGGAAATATGAGAATTATAGATACACAGGTGGCAGAGTTTACACCTTTCCTTGGCTCTTCTTGACCCTCTAATCCCTCTCACCTCCTCCCCTCCCTGTTTCTTCCATTTCCTTCCCCAAGATGCATTCCTATTCCCATTTTTCTTAGATGGTCAGATTCCTGGTCCCAACTTTCTTCTCCAGACTTACAAATCAAACCACCTGAGGTTCTTGGCACATCCAAAGACTTGTCAAGACTTAGGAGGCATGTTTGGTTGCAAATTGTACTAAGTGCATGGTTTTACACTCTCACATGTAAAACCTCACACTTTCATTTTTAATAGTTTATTGTCAAATTGGTTTCCATACAATACCCAGTGCTCTTCCCCATAAGTGCTCTCCACCATCACCACCACCTCTTTTCCCCCTTCCCCCTTCCCCTTCAACTTTCAGTTCATTTTCAGCATTCAAAAGTCTCTCAAGTTTTGCGTCACTCTCTCTCCCCAACTCTCTTTCCCTCTTCCTCTCCCCATGGTCCTCCATTACGTTTCTCCTGTTTTCCTGTTAGACCTATGAGTGCAAACATATGGTATCTATCCTTCTCTGCCTGACTTATTTCGCTTAGCATGACACCCTCGAGGTCCATCCACTTTCCTACAAATGGCCAGATTTCATTCTTTCTCATTGCCACTTTTTTAAGAATGAACCAAAAAATTTCTCCCTGAGGAGTAGCTAAGAAATGGGAAAGAACACAGGATGTATATGTGGTGTCACAGCAGCCTGCTCCTCTGATTTATATCCCTGCCTGGTTTTTAGGACACTTCAATAAGAAGGACTGACTTTGTATTTCTCTGTGTCTTCAGAGACTGGCTAGTCACTGAGGCAGTGAAATCCACCTGCAAAGTCTTGCACCTGACTGTGTCACTTCAATACATAACTCAATTTCTAAAAATAGACAACCTCCCACAATGCTTTTCAGAACACGAACAAATTTGCAGCCTACTATTTCCCTTGCTTAGTTGTTCCCATGGTTCTATGTCTTTCCTTAAGGATAAGTTTCTCAAATCTACCAGTCTCTGAAACAATACATTTTCTTCTCCTCAAGCCATTTAGTCCAATTGAAAGGCTCTATATGGGGTGACCACCTTGATTGAGTACATAATTCTTACTGTGCTAAAATATACATAACATAAAATCTACCATTTCAACCATCTTTAAAGATACAATTCAGTAGTGTTATGTATATTCACAAAGTGGTAAAGCCAGTACCACTGTATATTTCAGGATTTTTTTCAACATCCTCAGCAGTCACACTGCACCCATTAAACAAGAATTCTCCATTCCTTCTTTCCCCACAGCCAGCGGTACCTCTATTTTACTTTTTACTTTTTTGTATCTATGAATATGTCTCTTTTAGTTATTTCATGTAAGTGGAATCATATATGTGTCCTTTTGTATGTGGCATGTATCACTTAGAATGATATTTTTTAAGTTCATCCATATCATAGTACATATCAGACTATCACTGCTTATTAAGGCTGAATGTAATTCCATTGTATATATCTATCAGCATTTTGTGAATCTACTCATCTATGGATAGAAATGAGTTCTTTTTCTGGGGTGCCTGAGTGGCTCAGTAGGTTAAACATCTGACTCTTGGTTTCAGGTCAGGTCATGATTTCACGGTTTCGTGTGTTCAAGCTCTCAACAAGCTCCGTGATGATAGTGCGAATTAGGATTCTCTGTTTTAGGATTCTTTGTCTCCCTTTCTCTCTCTGCCCCTCCCCCACTCATGCTTGCTTTCTCTTTCAAAATAAATAAATAAACAAAAAAAAAGAAATGAGATTTTTCTCCTACCCTTCAGTTATCATGATAATGTTGTTATGAACATGGACGTACAAATATCTGATAACATGCCTGTAATTTGGTGGATATTTACCCAAGACTGGAATATTTGGATCATATGGTAAATTCTACATTTAAATTTTAATGAAAAAAACCCCACTTTTTCCACAGTGGCTGCACCATTTTATATTCCTACAAACGACGTACAAGAGTTTCAATTTCTACAGATAACTCAATCCTTATTTTCTGATTTTTATTTTCTTGTATTTTGGATTTGCTTTGTTGTGTTTGATAAAAGCAATTCTCAGGAATGAAGGGGTATCTTATTGTGGTTTGGATTTTCCTTTTTCTAATGACTAGTGATGTTCAGCATCTTTTCACGTGCTTACTCATCATTTGAATATCTTCTTTGTAGAAATGTCTGTTATAGTCTTTGGTCCATTTTTTAATTGGGCTGTTCATTATTTAGATGTCGGATTGTAGGATTCTTTATATATGCTGGTTATTGATCCCTTCTGAGACATGCTTTGCAAATATTTTTTCCAATTCTGAGCTCTCTTTCACTTTTGATATTGTCCTCTGCTTCACAAAGTTTTTGTTTTTTAAGTTTATTTGTTTAAGAGAGAGCATAGGAACAGGGGAGGGACAGAGAGAGAGGGAGAGAGGCAATCTCAAGCAGGCTCCATATAGCCACCACAGAGCCCTCATGAACCATGGGATCATTACCTGAGCTGGAATAAGAAACACAACTGACAGAGCTGCCCAAGAACTCCTGCACAAAAGTTTTTAATTTGGCTGAAGTCCAATTTATGTATTTTTTATTTTGTTTTGTGTGCTTTTTGGCTTCTATCCAAGAAATCATTGCCATATCGCTTGGGTGACTCAGTCAGTTAAACATCTGACTTCGGCTTAGGTCATGAGCTCATGGTGTGTGGGTTTGAGCCCTGTCAGATTCCATGCTGACAGCTCAGAGCCTGGAGCCTGCTTCAGATTCTGTGTCTCCCCTTCTCTCTGCCCCTCCCTTGCTCAGACTTTGACTGTCTCTCTCAAAAACTCACCAAACTCCACTCCCGAAAAACAAATGACCCAGTGAAGAAATGGGCAGAAGACATAAATAGACACTTCTCCAAAGAGGACATCCAGATGGCCTACAGGCACTTGAAATGATGCTCAACATCACTCATCATCAGGGAAATACAAATCAAAACCACACTGAGATACCACCTCATGCCAGTAAGAGTTGCTAAAATGAACAAAGCAAGAGACTATAGATGCTGGTGAGGGTGTGGAGAAACGGGCACCCTCCTACACTGTTGGTAGGAATGTAAACTGGTATAGCTGCTCTGGAAAACAGTGTGGAGGTTCCTCAAAAAAGTATCCATAGAACTCCCTTATGACCCAGCAATGGCACTGCTAGGGATTTATCCAAGGGATACAGAAGTGCTGATGCATAGGGGCACATGTACCCCAATGTTCATAGCAGCACTGTCAACAATAACCAGATCATGGAAAGAGCTTAAATGTCCACCACCTGATGAGTGGATCAAGAAGATGTGGTATATATATATACAATGGAGTATTACATGGCAATGAGAAAGAATGAAATCTGGCCATTTGTAGGAAAGTGGATGGACCTCGAGGGTGTCTTGCTAAGCAAAATAAGTCAGGTGGAGAAGGACAGATACCATATGTTTGCACTTAGAGATCTAATAGGAGAACAGGAGAAACTTAATGGACGACCATGGGGAGGGGAAGGGGGAAAGAGAATTGGAGAGAGAGAGGGACACAAAACCTGAGAGACTATTGAATACTGAAAACGAACTGAGGGTTGAAGAGGAAAGGGAGGGAGGGAAGAGGTGGTGGTGATGTAGGAGGGCACTTGTGGGCAAGAGCACTGGGTGTTATATGGAAACCAATTTGACAATAAACTATTTAAATTTTTTTAAAAAATTAAATAAATAGACATTTAAAAAGTCACATAAACAAAGGAAATCATTTGAACCCAATATCATGAATTTTGCCTACAGTTTTTTTCTCTGAAGTTTATAGCTTTAGCTCTTACATTTAGGTCCCTTTATCCAATTTGAGCTCATTTTTCTATATAGAGTATGGTGAAGAATCAACTCCCTTGTTTTCATGTGGATATCCAGTTTTCCCAGCATCTCGTGTTGAAAGATTACTCTTTCCCCTATTGAATGACATTGGCGCTCTTGTTGAAAATGTTTTGACCATATATGTGGGGGGTTATTGCTTGACTCTCTCTTCTATTCCATTTCTCTATCTCTCTATTCTTTACAGTACTATAGTACTCTATTATACTATGTAGTAGGTTTTTAAAATAAGAAATGCGCGGTGTCCAACTATGCACTTTTTCAGGATTGTTTGGTGATCTGGGGTCCCTTGAAATTGCATATGAATTTTATTTTTTTTTATTTTTTTAATAGTTTATTGTCAAATTAGTTTCCATATAACACCCAGTGCTTCTCCCCACAAGTGCCCCCCACCATGACCATCACTGCATATGAATTTTAGAATGAGCTTTTCTATGAAGTTTATAGCTTTAGCTCTTACATTTAGGTCCCTTTATCCAATTTGAGCTCATTTTTCTATATAGAGTATGGTGAAGAATCAACTCCCTTGTTTTCATGTGGATATCTAGTTTTCCATGCAAAAAAATGCCATGGGAATTTTGATAGCAATTGTATTGAATCTGTAGGTTGCTTTAGATAGTATTCACATCTTAACAATATGAAGTCTTCCACTGCATGAACAGGGGACTTTTTTCCATTTATCCATGTTTTATTTCTTTCAGCAATGTTTTACATTTTTTGGTGTACAAGTTTTTAATTTCCATGAAAAAATTTACTCCTAAGTATGACGTTAGTGTAAGCGGAATTGTTTGCTATTTTCCTTTTTGAATTGTTCACTTCTAGCTTATAGAAATGCACTTGATTTTTGACTGTTGATCTTTTTTCTTCCAAGATTTTTTAAATTAATAGTTTACTATCAAATTGGTTTCCATACAACACCCAGTGCTCTTCCCCACAAGTGCCCTCCTCCATCACCACCTCCCTCCCCCATCCCCCATCCCTTTAATCCTCCGGTTTGTTTTCAGTATTCAATAATGTCTCAGGTTTTGCGTCCCTCTCTCTCCCCAACTCTCTTTCCCCCTTCCCCTCCCCATGGTCATTAGGTTTCTCCTGTTAGACCTATGAGTGCAAATATATGGTATCTGTCCTTCTCCACCTGATTTATTTTGCTTAGCATGACACCCTCGAGGTCCATCCACTTTCCTACAAATGGCCAGATTTCATTCTTTCTCATTGCCATGTAGTACTCCATTGTATATATATATATATATACCACATCTTCTTGATCCACTCATCAGGTGATGGACATTTAGGCTCTTTCCATGATCTGGTTATTGTTGACAGTGCCGCTATGAACATTGGGGTACTGTGCCCCTATGCATCAGCACTTCTGTATCCCTTGGATAAATCCCTAGCAGTGCTATTGCTGGGTCATAAAGGAGTTCTATGGATAGTTTTTTGAGGAACCTCCACACTGTTTTCCGGAGCGGCTGCACCAGTTTACATTCCCACCAACAGTGTAGGAGGGTGCCCGTTTCTCCACATCCTTGCCAGCATCTGTAGTCTCTTGATTTGTTTATTTTAGCCACTCTGACTGGCATGAGGTGATATCTCAGTGTGATTTTGATTTGTATTTCCCTGATGATGAATGATGCTGAGCATCATTTCATGTGTCTGTTGGCCATCTGGATGTCCTCTTTGGAGAAGTGTCTATTTATGTCTTCCGCCCATTTCTTCACTGGATTATTCTTTTTTCAGGTGTGGAGTTTGGTGAGTTCATTGTAGATTTTGGATACTAGTTTTTTATCCGATATTTCATTTGCAACTATCTTTTCCCATTCCATCGGTTGCCTATTAGTTTTCTTGATTTTTTACTTTGCAGTGCAGAAGCTTTTTATCTTGATGAGGTCCCAATAGTTCATTTTTGCTTTCATTTCCTTTGTCTTTGGGGATGTGTCAAATGGGGAATTGCTGCGGTTGAGGTCAAGGAGGCTGTTTCCTACCTTCTCCTTGAGAGTTTTGATGGTTTCCTGTCTCACATTCAGGTCCTTCATCCATTTTGAGTTTATTTTTGTGTATGGTGTAATAAAGTGATATAGTTTCATTCTTCTGCATGTTGCTGTTAACTTTAAGTTAGCTAACACCTAATGTAGTCTTGGCTTCAGGAGTCAAGCCCTGTGATTCATCTCTTACATATGACACCTAGTACTCATCCCAAAAAGTGATCTCCTTAATGCCCATCACACATTTAACCCATGCCCACCCCACCTATTTCCTCTCCAGCGACCCTCAGTATGTTCTCTGTATTTAAGAGTCTCTTATGGTTTGCTTCCCTCTCTCTTTTTATGTTATTTTTCCTTCCTTTTCCCCATGTTCATCTGTTGAGTTTTTTGAATTCAACATATGAGTGAACTCACTTGGTATCTTTCTCTGACTGACCTATTTTCCTTGGCATAATACCTTCTAGTTCCATCCATGTTTTTGCAAATGGCAAAATTTCATTCTATTTCATCACTGAATAGTATTCATACATTGTATTATAGTATATAGTATGTATATTATATGTTAGTATACAGTTTATGGTATGTATAATATATTAGTATATTATTTGTATATTGTATTATATACATTGTATGTATATGTGTGTATATATATATATCACATCTTCTTTATCTATTCTTTAGTCGATGGACATTTTGGCTCTTTCCATAATTTGGCTATTGTTGACAGTGTTGTTGTAAACATTGGGGTTCATAACGCCTTAAAGTCAGCATTTTTGTATTCTTTGGATACATTCCAGTAGTGCAGTTGCTTGGTCATAGGGTAGTGCTATGTTATTTTTTTTTTTTAGGTACCTTCATTCTATTTTCAAAGGTGCCCACACCAGTTTGCGTTCCCACCAACAGCCCAAAAGTGTTTCTCTGTGTTGTTTTTCTATTTGCATTTTATTTATCTCTACACTAGTGCTTTTTATTTCCTTCATTCTGCTAGCTTCTGGTTTATTTTTCTTCTTCTTTTTCTGATTTCTCAAGGTCCATAGTTGTTGATAAATTTGTGATCTCTTTAAGTAGGCATTGTAGCCACAAATTTCCCTCTAGAACTGCTTTCACTCCAGATTGTAGGTTTTGGCCAGTTGTGTTTCCATTTTTGTTAATCTCAAGGTGTTCTCTAAATTCCATTGTGATTCTTTTTTGCTTAACTTTTGATTTGTTCAGAAAGAGTTGTTTTATTTCTATATATTTAAGAATGTTTGATTTCTGGTTCTGTTATTGATTTCTCATTTTATTTCACAAACAATTTCACCAGTTCACTGTTTGAAAAGAATTTCTTTGCAATTCCAGTAGGTTGCATACCTTTCAGCCTGTGTAATGATGGATCATACAAAAGATTTTTACAGTAACTCTGGGGATACATATGTGGTAAAGAGAACAATGACCTCCCCCCCCAACAAAGAAGTCCATGTTATAACACCCAGGACCTGTAAACAGTTTCCTTTATATGGCAAAAGAGATTTTGCAGAAGTGACTAACTAGAGACTATTAAATGGGGGAGATTATCCTAAATTATCAAAGATAATATATTTACAAGAGTCCTTAAGAATGAGGTAGGGAAGTCAAAGTTAAAGAAGGACAGGTGACAAGAGAGGCAAGAATTTAGAGTGACTGAAAGATGGGAAACCATGAGAAAAGGATTGTGGGCAGCTTCTAGAATTTGGAAAGACAAAGACCATAACTCTAGATGAAAGGCAGCTCAGCTCAGCCATGATTTTAACCAAACCACACCAATTTTACTTCTGACCTCAAGAATTATATGATAATAAATTTCTGTAGGTTTTGACATTAAGTTGTGTTTTAAGTTTTATTTAAATTCAAGAAAGTTAACACAGTGTAATATTGGTTTCAGGAGTTGAATTTAGTGATTCGTCACTTACATACAACACCCAGTTCTCATCAGAACAAGAGCCCTCCTTTGTACTCATCTGCATTTAGTCCATCCCCCCCCCACCTCTGTTTGTTCTCTATCATTAAGAGTCTCTTATGGTTTGTTTCCTTCCCTCTTTTGCCCCCCCCAAATATGTTCATCTGTTTTGTTTTAGAGGTAGTACACACACACACACACACACACACACACACAGAGCCATTAAATTTTTAAGTAATGTGTTGCAATTGCTTTCAGAAACTAAAATAATTATGGGAGCAAAAAAAAAAAAACCCACAGCTTGTTGAAAAAATGTTTTACATCTCATTGAAGACATGTTTATTGTGTGTTGAAAGCTGTGCCCATCACTGCCACCCAGTTACCCAGGCTGATGGAACAGACCCCAGCATGTGCATGTGCTTTTGGAGGAGGGGAGTCAATCCACAGAGGGTTCTGGAAGTAAAATGCACAGCCCAGAAAACTAATCATCACTTTAACTTACACACAATGGTCTAAAGAAGTCTCACGGTCCCACTGAATGCAAGGGTTCAGAAAGTGTAACACCAGAAGGGGCCACACAATACACACATGGAGTCATTTGGGGAAGCCCTGCACTTTCAGGGAGGGCGGAGGCACTCCCTCCTGCTGTGTGTCACGTCACTCAGTCTGTGATTTAGTGTCCTCAGCTGTAATAGGGTCCCGTGTTACAGGCTCATCACGAAGGTTATGTGCCGTGTCCGTGCAGCATGCTGATCTCAAGGCCCAGTTGCGTGATGCACTCGGTCAGCGAAAGCTGTTGTGGGTAAACACTTGAGAAGACAGACAGGATCACACGAGGATGAGAAATACCTGCTTTGTGTTCCCTCCAGGTGTGGCCGGTGAGGCGGAGCTGCAGATGATCCAGCCTGAGAAGTCGATGTCTGTGGCAGCCGGAGAGACAGCCACTCTGCGCTGCATCGTGACCTCCCTGGTCCCCATTGGGAAGGTGGAGTGGTTCAAGGGGACAGGGCCAGGCCGGGAGTCAATCTTCAGTTTCAGAGGAGAAGCCCCCCCACAGTCGCCTCGAGTAACAAAGGTTGCAGACGTAACAAAAAGAAACAACACAGACTTTTCCATCCGCATCAGTAACATCACCCCAGCAGACGCCGGTACCTACTACTGTGTGAAGTTCCAGAAAGGGAACCCTGATGTGGAGTTTAAGTCCGGACCAGGCACCCAGGTCATTGTGAGTGGTGAGTGTGGCGTGGGCCTCCTTTGTCTCCTGGTTGTAACAAGTCAATAAGAATGCCCTCCATTGTTTGAGTAATGTATAAGGATCAGGTGCTATAGGTGGTGCCACTGAATTCAGCCCCTTACATGGATCAGAGAGGTTGAGGCCTGGAGAGGTTGTACTATTTGCTCAAGGCCTCGCAGCTGGTAAACAGTGGGAAAATCTGGAACCGCAGTCAGCAGGCTCCAAGCTCTTCTTTTTCCAATCCTGACCAGCCCTCTGGTTCTGGTGATGAGGGACTGAAAGGCTGAGTGACTTGCCCAGTTACAAAGCCCGACCACATCCCTGCCTCTGGAGAGACCTCCACTCAATGTGGCCAGTGTTCTCTTTACTCAGCACTTACTAAGCACCTGCTGTGTGCATTCGCTGCTCTGTGCACTGTGGGAGTAGCAGGGAACAAAACACCCAAGGCCTCCTCTCTCATGAAGCGTACATTCCCAGCCCTTCCAGTGAGGACATGTGCACCCAGCGCAGGGAGGGGGAGATGAGTTTCCTTATAAACATCCGGGATATCACAGGGAGAAGAGACAGGTCGCACTGCTTATTCTGCCACCCTGATAGAAGAGATGCCAGATGTTGGTAATTCGCTGGGGTCTGTTCGGAAAATGCTCCTGTGATTCAGGGACTGACTCTCACAGGAGGAACTTAGTCTCCTCACATCCCCAGACATATGCAGAACAGTGGCTTTATCCTGATTATGTGGTTATTACAGAAGTTCCTAGTGGTATGTCCCTTGCCTGCTCACCACAGCTAGTACCAGTGCCTGGGTTCCCAACCACGTCTGCCTTCCTGGCTCTATGACCTCTGATGAGTCATCCCCACGCTGGGCTCAGTGTCCTCATCTGTCTATGACCACATGACCCCACAGAGCCTCTGCAGGGACCAAGTGAGCAAATGCATTGAAAGGTGCTTACAGCAGGGCCTGGGACGTGATCAGTGTTCCATGAATGTTGGGGACACACCAAGTGCCCCCATCACAAGGAAGGCATGGGGATGAAGGAGCTGCAGGTCAGAGGGTCAGCCTAGCATCAGGGGCCCAAGACACCCTCGATATACCAATCACACAACTTTATCTCTCTAGGGATGACAGGGCCGCTGGTATTTTCAAGACTTGATTAACTCATGTGACACCTCCTACTTATGTCCTCAGAATATTAGCTGAGTTTTAGAAAGAAAGTTGATATTCACAAATACACCTATCTGTAAATGTGCCTTTGCCAACTGTTATAGAAAGTGTTGGGTAATAAGTGACAATTTGGAGACACTCTACAGGACCTTCTATGGGTGAAATGCCCTCCCTTTTGAGTCACTGATGTGTGTGCTTCCAGGACACAGGAGGGCTTCTGCCTGCTCCGGAGGCCAGTGTCTCTGCTTTGAAATTATTTCAAAATTAAGAACTAACAACCGTTGGTTTCTCAGCACTCCGTGATCTTGGTTCTCAACCCAACATTGACTCAAAGGAAGAACACAGATTCAAAAAAAACAGCCCCTCATTCCCTCCCTCTCAGATTCAGGGATTGTAGATAAGGCCTTATGGAATATTTGCAGGAGTGAAAAATTGAGTAAATTCATACTTGAAGGGAGAGCTCCAGGCCTAAACTAAGTTTGGGATAAAGATAGATTTGAGTTAGTTTGGTTCTGAATAAGCATTTTAAGTGGTAAATTCAAAGCCAAACTGTCTGCCTGCCTAAACTGCCCATCACTGAAACCCGGGAGGAAAAAGGCCTACCATCCCGTCTCACAGAGGGAGCCCTAGGCTAGGCCACGTCCATGCCTCCAGGTGGCCGGTCACCTGGTTCTGGCTCTTGTGGGGATCCTGCTCTATCCCTGTTCCCCCTGTGCTGACTGTTGGACACACTCTCTGAAGTCGGTAAGTTGTCCAGAGAGGCAGCTCAGAACGGTGGAGACCAGGAGTGACACCCACCAGAAATGTCCTTCCTGTGCCCAGGTGGGTGGGAAATCTGCTGGCAGAGAAGACAAGGGGGACCTTGAACTCGGGCTGGAATTGCCCATGGGCCCTGCCCCTGACTCTGAGTCAATCTCTGACACCGCCCTTCCAATATTATCAGGAGGGCTGAAAATAATCCGTGTGAGGGTTCTGCACCGTGTGACACACCTGTCCTTGGTAAGGACGACCACAGTCGTGCTGACTGTTCATAACTGCTCCTCTTGTAGCCAAACCGTCTCCCCCCGTGGTGTCGGGTCCCATGGCCAGGGCCGCGCCTGACCAGACTGTGACCTTCACCTGCAAGTCCCACGGCTTCTCCCCCAGAAACGTCATTCTGAAATGGTTCAAAAACGGGAACCAGCTGCCAGCCTCCCACACCACCGTGGACCCGGAGGGAGACAGCACTTCCTACAGCATCTCCAGCACCACCACGCTGGAGCTGGCCCCGGGGGACGTCCGCTCCCAGGTCGTCTGCGAGGTGGCCCACGAGACCCTGCAGGGGGGCCCTCCTCTTCGTGGGACCGCCAACTTGTCTGACACCCTCCGAGGTAGATGCCTGTCACGCCCAGCCAAAGCCCACATCAGGCCCCAAGCCGGCCAGCCTGCCCCTCCCCCACTCTGTGCCCACAGTCTTTCATCTCCTGGCATCTGACTCCTGACCGACGCTCCAGATCACCAGGCACCCGAAGGCACAGTCACCTCCTCCTGTTTTATATGGTAAATTCGAGGTGCACACTTACCACGTCCAAGCACTGTGCTAGGTAGTTTCATTTACTTTCCCATAATGGTTCCAATGCTTGAGCACCTGCTGTAATCCAACCCCTGCGAGCTTGGTGATTTCATGTATTTTGCTAGTTGTTCTATTCCAACTGTATGCCAGGGACTCTGTATCTTGATTTCACTCATTATCACCCTAATGGGAGCTACCAGTCATTGAGCACCTACTGTGTGCTGGGCAGTGTGCTTGGGTTTTCTTTAACATGCAAAGACTGCCCTCACTGATTGAGCACCCACTGCATGCCTAGCACCGTTCTGGATGATTCCCTGCCTGCGTGGTGGGAGCTAAGTTCCCAAGCCCATCCCCTGTGATGTGTCTGTTCTATGAGGTCAGAGCTTCTGCTCTGTGCTGTTTCAGTTCCACCCACCTTGGAGGTTGCTCAGCAACCTGTGACAGGGGACCAGGTGAAGGTCACTTGCCAAGTGAAGAAGTTCTACCCCCAGCGCCTCCAGCTGACCTGGTTGGAGAACGGAAACGTGTCTCGAACGGAAATGGCCTCGTCGGCCTTGAACCTCATAGAGAACAAGGATGGGACGTATAACTGGACGAGCTGGCTCCTGGTGAATTTATCCGCCCACATGGAAAACGTGGTTCTCACCTGCCAGGTGCAGCATGACGGGCAGCCCGCGGTCACCAAAAACCATACGCTTGTGGTCTCTGCCCACCAGAAGGACCAGGAAACACTGACAACCCAGGGTGAGACCAACCTGCCAACTGACCTGGCGCTTTAAATGTTATCTTTTCTTTTTTCATGTGAAAAAAGATTATAGAATAATCTAGCCTATAGATATAAAGTAGAATTTTGATATGAGCTTCCCTCCCCAAAGCCCATGCTCCAAGAGGGACCATTGTTAAAATTTTGGTACATAGCTTTTTAGATCTTTGGACATGAATATGCGTTAGAGACAGAAAGAACAGCTGGAGGGAGATGATCCTGTTTCGAGATCCTCACTCCTGCACCTTCACCAGACAGGGCTTACATCCCCACACCAGGCTAGCTCCCTCCTCTGTTCTTTCTCACCTGGGCCTGATATCTATCCCTCTTACCTTTTTCTATCCTCACCCTAACACCTCTCAAATTCTGGAAAGGAATCCTGAGGATGGAGTTTTGAGTCTGGACCAGACTCCCAGGTGACCATGGTGCTCTAGTACCCTTTGTCCCTTGCTTTGTGAAAACAGACCAGCAATAATCATGATTCCTCACTGCACATTTATTGATCCCAATTCCAGTTCATTTCTGATCTTCTTCCTGTTTTAACCACCCCGGAAGCTTGTAATTTTACAGAAGGAACTTAGGGTGCAGTGGGGACAGATGGTGAAGATGTCCTGCTAGTCCAGGTGATGGGCTAGACTAGCCAAGGAAACCTGAGTCCCTGAGGACAGGGACCACCAGACTGTAGAACAAACATGTGTTAGATGTAACAGCTGGGCATTGTCCCAACGACCTACAGTTCCCCTTTCTATGACCAAATCATATTTTCTCTCTCAAATAATGTCAGGAGGAGTTTGAGCCATGTTTCCAGGAGTCTTTGCTCCAGAAGATCTTTCCAAGGCACAACTGTTTCTAAAATACCCTATGACATTGTCCTCATTGCTGGGTCAACACTGGGTCACTGAGTGTCCATGTCTCTGCCAGCTAGGAAAGTAAGGATAAGGAGAACTAACAATTTCTCTTGAAACTAGAGGTATGCAGAAGTTGCATAATTGTGTCCACTAATGAGTTAGTCATGGATGCACATCCAGTTGCAAATGGAGTCATGTGGTTAACAACTTTGGTTTTTCTACAAATCCAATACCATTACACACTTTGTAAAATTAACAATAACTCCCTACTACCAGCTAAAATGGAATCTATATTCATATTTTCCAAAATTTCTTCTAAAACTTAATTTTGTGCACCAAATGTGGTTTTATTTTATCTCTAAATGCTTAGAAGAACTTTCTTATGAAACCACAAGGAACTCCACAATTCTTTTTTTATATATATGAAGAGAATCTGAATAGCTAGGGCTACTCAAATTCACTTCCTGTTGGATGTTTGTGGCAAGTTGTTCTTGGAGGAAGCTTGTCCATTTTTTCTGAGTTGTCCAACTTCTATCCATAGAGTTCTCATAATATTCCTTTGTTATTCTTTTGCTATCTGTAGGCTCTGTAGTAATATCCTGTTTCTTTCTTGATATTGGAAATATTTCATTTCCTTTTTTTCATTGTCAGAATTACTAGAAGTTTTTCAATTTTATCAATCTTTTCAACAAACTCACTTTTGTTTTAGTGATTTTCTCTATTGTTTATTTTCAGTTTCATTAATTTTTCTCCACTTTCCCACCCTTCTTGATTTGGGTTTTTTTTTCTTTTTATAGTTTATTGTCAAGTTGGTTTCCATATAACACCCAGTGCTCTTCCCCACAAGTGCCCTCCCCCATGACCTTCAACCCTCTTCTCCCCCCCTCCTCCTTCGCCCTCAGTTTGTTTTCAGTATTCAAGAGTCTCTCATGATTTGTCTCCCTCCCTCTCCCTAACTCTTTTTCCTCCTTCCCCTCCCCATGGCCCTCTGTTAGGTTTCTCATATTAGACCTGTGAGTGAAAAGATATGGTATCTGTCCTTCTCCACTTGACTTATTTTGCTTAGCATGACACCCTCAAGTTCCATCCACTTTGCCACGAATGGACAGATTTCATCCTTTCACATTGCCATGTAATACTCCATTGTATATATAAACCACATCTTCTTGATCCATTCATCAGATGATGGACATTTAGGCTCTTTCCATGATTTAGCTATTGTAGAAGTGCCGCTATAAACATTGGGGTACATGTGCCCCTATGCATCAGCACTTCTGTATCCCTTGAGTAAATCCCTAGCAGTGCTATTGATGGGTCATAGGGGGGTTCTACTGATAGTTTTTTGAGGAGCCTCCACACTGTTTTCCAGAGCGGCTGCACCAGTTTACATTCCCACCAACAGTGTTAGGAGGGTGCCCGTTTCACCACATCCTCACCTGCATCTATAGTCTCTTGATTTGTTCATTTGGGTTTATTTTGCTCTTCCTCATTTTTGAAATGGAAGCTAGGATATTAACACTGGTCTTTCTTTGTTTGAATGCCACACCTGGACTTCCTTCTGTGTTTAAGGAGTTACTTGGGTGGAGCCAGGGTATCTGGTGCTATATTCTTGCAGACTGCAGGCATCCAGCCTGCCTGCCTTCCTCTTCCATCTTTCAGAGCCTCCTATCCCTGAACCTCATATCGTTTCCAGGGGTCAGTCTTGCACTGAACCAGGAAAGCAGGAAGAGATACATCAACACCACCTCTTCTGGACTGGCTTGGGCTAGGTTTTTCATCTTTGGCCTTGCACTGGAGCTCACTCTAGGGCTGTTACTTCTGGTGTTTCCAGTGTGCCTGAACTAGCAAGTTTCTAGTATGCTAAGACTGGAAATGCATATTAGGGTTCTCTGGATTGGAGGGCTAGATGCCTATGTGACCCTGTTCCACCAGGATACCACAGACTCCCCTGGGCATCCCAGGGCTTCAGTCACTGCTATCATTGGTCAAATGGGTTGGAATAAGGATGCACATCTTTTTGTTCATGCTTATGGTTTGCAGGTATTTTATAATGCTTCTAGTTTAATAGACCTCTGTTTTCTCAGTATAGCATAACTAGATATGTTACTGGGGTTGGTTGCCTGGTTTGGATAGTTGAGGTAGAGAGGTTCTGAGTCCTCTGATCTTTCTGGTTCTTCTTCCAGGATGCCAAGTTTGCCTGTCCCGGTTTTCCTTCTCCCCTTCACCACTCAACTTTGAAACAGCACCTCTTTCATATTTTTTGCCTTTCCCTCAAAGTTGTGCATTTTAAATCATGCCTGCCCCCTTTATGCACATATATCTGCACATCTATCTTTTTATTTATTTATTTATTTATTTATTTATTTTTATTTTTTAAAATAGTTTATTGTCAAATTGGTTTCCATATAATACCCAGTGCTCTTCTCCCTACGAGGTACATCTATCTTTTTAAATTTCCTTGCTTCCCTTTTATCAGGTTCCTATTGCTGCTATAATAATTAGCACACACTTGGTGACTTAAAACAACAAAATCTTTTCCTTCCATTTCTAGAGGCAGAAAGTCTACAATGCGTTGGCAGGGCTGCAATCCCTCTGGGGGGACAGGGAGAGAGTCTGTGTCCTTGCTGTTCCACTCCTAGGGCCTGTTCCAGACTACCCTATGCTGCGGTCAATATGCCTCCTGCTTGCACTCTCCTGCCTCCCTCCTTCACTAGTAAAGGTCTCTGTGATTATGTTGGCTTCATTTAGATAGTCCAAGATACTGAACCACTCAAGACTGAAGCTACTTACCATGCAGTCTCTCTTGCTATGTAAGGGACCACACATTCACAGACTCTGGGGTTTCTGGGCCAACCATCTTAAGTCAGGCATACTTTGAATCTATTTTCTATGATCTGTGTCCTGATGTGCAGGACACATTTCCAATATTTTCTCACTTAAGCTGGATTTCATATTGGCAGTGGGATTTCTAAAAAACCCTCAGATACCGTGGCTAGCTGCCCTTGTCCTCTTCTCCTGCCCTTTCCTGTGGATGGTGAGGGCAGGTGGGCAGTGGCATAAGGGACTGTGCTTTTGGATTTGGTGAATTTTCTCTTTTGTCTCCCAGTTTTTGTAGTTTGGCATTGCTCTTCAAGGACTACTGAGAGCCAGGGTTCCATACTATTTACCATCCTTTTATTGCTTTTTCTTTGGGTTCACAAACTGTATTCAGAGATGAGTAACTAAGTTGCTGCCTTATCCTCAGCAGACACAAGTACCCTGAGGGCTTTGAATGCTTGTCTCCCAAAGTCTTTACCCCACATCTAGTATCTATCTTCCATATTTCCGATCACAGCCCTATTCTGGCAAAACAAGTGCACTGAAGCTGAGAATCCAGTCTTCTCTGTAGCACTGATACTCTTATGGTTACATTGGACACAATATTGTGTTTAGCTTTTCTGCCCATTTTTTCTGGAATTCCTTTCTCTCTCACACAGAAATTTTCATGTGAGATCAATTCGGCTTCGCTTTGTGTTGTCTTTCTCCAAAAGACTGATGTCCAGCAAGAGTCGCCAATCCTATAGTTTTATAATTACCAGTTTATTTCCAGATTACCAGGATACTCCCCTCCTCTACTTGTTCCATCCAGGTCACCACTTTGAGGTTTAGCAGTGACAATACCAGGACAAGCTAGGACCTACCCTGCATCACTGCCCACCAAGGCCAGGGACATTTGACCCAGGTCTCAGAATGAAATATGCACATTAGAGCTGGGTTTCCAGACCCTTTCCTGACAAGCTCCACAGGTTAACTGCTTTGGGAAGCAGCCTGTAAGGTCACATTAAAGGGGGAAAGCTCACTGTGGAGATCTGCCCAATTCACATGCCTGTGAGACAGGGAAGGAGGCCAGCCTGGCAAAGGGAGATATTGAACACAATGCAGCACAGAACAGTCATACTTGGAAAGCATATCAAGCCATACTTGACAGAAAACAGAAAACTAGATGCTATTTTCGATGTGTTTTCATTGGAGCAGACGGGTGAAACTTCTGAATCCACACTTCTTCAGCACTCTGCTGCAGGCTGCCCTCTAGAAGCAGGTGCAAACAGGGGCAATGCAGCTCTTTCAACTGAGAAAAAACCCAGAGGGCCACCCAGCTGAGTCCTACCATCCTCCAACACACCAGGGATAAAAATGGTGGGTCTCTGCTCCTGCCTCTGAGATTATCCCATATATTTCAAAAACTTATTTGAATTTCTTGATGTAAATCTGAGAGGCTGGACTGTCATGGCCCAGTGACAAGGTCTCAGATCCATTCCTGCGCCATTGGGTGTGGGGACCAAGTCAGTAAAGCTCACTTGCATGTTGTTCAGTGCTCATGTCTCCTCCCCTCCCCTCAGGGAAGGACACCTGGTAGCCTGAGAAGAGGTGAACAAGATGAGGTACTTCTTACCCTGAGATCTGCCTGGAGCCTCCCACAGGGGAGATTCATGCGCTTCAGAGCATTGACAGGTCCAGGTCTCCACAGATGGAGTAAGTGGAGGTCCCTGGGAGTGGACTCCTAGATCTTTCTCTGAAGGTGCCTCCTGTCCCTTCATTTCCAGATCGAGAACTGCCCACTCCACTCCTGGTGGCTTCCTGCCTGGGCCCCAAGCTGCTGCTGCTCGTCACTGCCTCTGCCATCTATGCCCACAGGAAGCAGTGGATTGACTGTGAGTTATGAATGAGGAGGGCAGGGCGAGGTCAGCCCCAAAAAGAGCCAGGTCAGCAGAAGGGGCAGCCCACTGGTCACACACGGTCAGCACCCACCTGGAGTAAAAAGCAGGTGACATACCTCCTTTGATACCCTCTGGTGCCTCAGGGATCCCTCTGGGAGGTTCCAAACAGCCAAGAAGACTCTCAGGTCCTATAGGAGGTGGGTGTGGATAAAGGCTTCCAAAGGATGTGCACAGAGTCCTAAGGATTATGAGAAGAAAGTGGCTGAATGAGGGCCAACTGGGTGGGACAATCTCTTAGAAACCATCTCTAGATTCTTTGGGCACAAGGAGTCCACAGTTAGAGGAATGCTTACAGGTGCCTGCTGGCTGCTCAGAGGACAGCTCCTGCTCTGACCCTCTGAGGGACAGACTGGAGGGGTCAGAGAGAGGATCAGGACCTAGGGAGGAAGGCTGAGGAGGCAAACTCTGATGTCAGGGGCTGCCCATCCTCTCACAATGGGTGTCCCATGAGGAAAATAGCACCGAGGACGTAGGAGACACATAGAGAACATTTTGGGCATGATGAGCAGATAAAGAAATGTAAACATGGGTCCACATCTCCTTCCTTTCTCCCCTGCTACAAGCCACCCCCAGTCTCTGCCTCCTCCTTCCTTCCATGAGGGGCCCAGCCTAATACAAGGAACAACTAGAAGCTTCCACAACTCTGCCCCAAATGCCTGCTTCCCCAGAGACCCAGCTTCCCACAGTTCCTGCTGCTTCTTCTCACAGTCATTGATGTCCCCAGAGCTGGGTTTTCATACCTGGGTCTAAGCAGGGGTCTTGGAATGTCTCTGGAGACTGACACACATCTATCTTACTAAAATATGAGAAACAAGTCACATGTACACATACCAGGCTATCTCTCATCCTTCTCCTGGGGACATTGTTCATAAAGTACACACTCAAGTCCATGCTCTAATGGGTTACTCCTCTCAACCCCCAGATTCGCCAGCCTGGGTGAGGTTCTCCAATGCCTCCTGAATGCAAATAAATCCCATCCTGGAATGAAGAAGAGAAAGGATTCTCCTTCCTCTCTGCCTACATGTCCTACTCCTAAAATCCAGAGAGAAGACTCCTTTCACTCCCTGTGATGAGAATACTAGTTTTTCATTCACCTTCATGCATTTTGGTCCTGCTTATGGTACACATGCTGACAGTTCAGAATCAGGAGCCATCCATGATTTCCTTCTTCATATCCCGTGTTCAAGTCTGCCTTCATAAAGCTATGTCCAGTGGCAAGATGGTAAATGGTAAACAATCCACTCTCAGAAGGAAAAGGAAGTCTGATTTGTAGTGCTTGTCTACTTCTGTGGTGTCTACACTCCCAATGTGGCCAATTTCAAGCTACCAGCAGTTGAATTAGCTCACAAAGTTTCTGAAAAAGTCTCAGGTGTGTGTGCAAGCCTCCTCCCACACACTGTGAACTCCATCTAGATTCTTCACACTGCTCACTCCCAGGCTACTCCTTGGTCCCTTCCTGGGCCATTGCTATGTCCTTAACAGTTTCAGCCACAGTAATCTTATGGAAATGGAAGTCAAATTGTATCCCTCTTCTGCTTCTTCCCCCTACAGATTTCCATGGCTCAGTCTCTCCCTCTTTCAAGCTCCTTCTATAAACCACCCCACATAAAAAATCAATTCCACTCTCTCACTCTGTGTTCCCACAGCTCATACCTGAATTGAACTGTTTCCCTAAACTTAAGATCAGCTGATGTGATAAATGGATACAGTGCTCACTTTGCACAGTGATGCAGGACTGAAACAATGACAATTCAGCTGAAAACATCTGAGGTGATTCCCACAACCAGTGACATAAGTAATGATTTTTCTGTAACCTTTAGAAACTTTGTTTAACACCTTAGAAACCCTCCAACAAGCCAGTCATGAATGTATAGGGACATAAAAAACAGTAAACCTATTATTCACTTGATATATGGGCTTTTGAAATATTACAAAAATTGAAAAGAAAGAGTTTTATTTGTTTATGAAGACTTATCAAAAGTAGTTTGCAGAGGGCTTGCCTTCCTCTGACCACACAGTTGACGATATAGAGCAAGCGTCTGAATATCTCTCTCCTCTCCTGATTGGGATCACATTCCAACATTCCATCCTTTGCACTTCCAATGCTATGAAATTCTTGACAACATTAATGTGAATAGTTGCTGGTATCACTTCCTTTGGGACATTTTCACCCTACCCCCCAACTTTCCTCAGTGACATGGTAAGTTTATCTTCACTCTGCTCCTCTGAATGCATACCTAGACTCTGGGAACAGTATCCCTGGCAGCATTCCCATGAAGGTCTCTGTGCCTTCATGAACCCCACTCACAGTCAATTTGAACCTTACCTCCAGCCTCATCTATTCTCATTCCTCCTGTGCCCTTTCAACTTTGTCCCCATTCCCTTTTGCCATTTTTTCACTGTTGTACGATGTTATCTGAGTTCATCATGGAGACACCAGGAGACTACACAACCACCTGCTTTGCTATTGTGGTAAATGCATATCACAATCCCAACTATCCTTGCACCATGATCTCAAACATTTAGGTCCAGAACTGTAAGAAATTTGTTCCTGTTGTACAAGGCAGCCAGTTTATGGTGTTTTCCTATAGTAGCCCAAGCCAAGACAAAATGTAAATAAACTATGGATTTGCCCAATAATAATGTACCAATATGGATTCATTAAATTATAGCAGATGTACCATATTACTGCACGATGTTAATAAGAGGGGGAAATGTGTGCAGCTCTAAGTTGTATCTCTGTGTGATTGCCACAAGTTTTTTTATAAATGTAAAACTGTTTCACAAGTTAAGTCCATTAAAAAAAAGTCAACATCTTGTCCTCAGCTGGATCTCTGCCTCTTGCACCCTCTTGTGGGACACTGCAAGGAAGTGAATGGTGGGGAGATTTTGTTTTATAACCCAGGTTTTAACTCTACCCAAGTCTCAGGTTCCTTCTTCTCCTTCCTCTGTCCTCTTCCTGAGTTCATTCCAGAGCCAGGTACTCAGAGATCCCGGAAGGAGCTGCCTCTTAATCCCCATGATAATCATGCTAAATATTTCCAAGTAGTGGGGTCTAGCCACCAAAAAGACAAACACTGTAAACATTTATGCTCCAAATGTAGTAGCCCCCAAATATATAAATCAATTAATCACAAATATAAAGAAACTTATTGATAATAATACCATAATAGTAGGGGTCTTCAACACCCCACTTATAGCAGTGGACAGATCATCTAAACAGAAAATCAACAAGGAAACAATGGCTTTGAATAACAGACTGGATGGGGTGGATTTAACAGATATGTTCAGAACATTTCATCTTAAAACAGTGGACTATACATTCTTCTCTAGTGCACACAGAATGTTCTCCAGAACAGACCACATACTGGGACACAAATCAGCCTTCAGCAAGTACAGAAAGATCAGGATCATATCGTGCATATTTTCAGACCACAACACCATGAAATTCAAAATCAACCACAAGAAAAAATGTGGAAAGATAACAAATACATGGACACTAAAGGACACCCTACTAAGGAACAAGTGGAATAACCAATAACTTGAGGAAATTCAAAAGTACATGGAAGACAATGAAAATGATAACACCACAACCCAAAACTTCTGGGACACAGCAAAGGTGGTCATAAGAGGGAAGTATATATACCAATCCAGGCCTTCCTAAAGAAGGAGGAAAAGTCTCAGAGACACAACCTAACCTTACACCTCAAAGAGCTGAAAATAGAACAGCAAATAAACCCCAAACCAGCAGAAGACAGGAAATAATAAAGATTCCAGCCAAAATCAATGCTATTGAAACCAAAAAAACCAGTAGAACAGATCAATGAAACCAGAAGCTGATTCTTTGAAAGAATTCACAAAATTGATAAAGCACTAGCCAGTTTGATAAAAAAAAAGGGGGGGCCAAATAAATAAAATCAAGAATGAAAGAGAAGAGATCACAACTAACACAGCAGAAATACAAACAATAACAAGAAATATTATGAGCAATTATACACCAATAACATGGACAATATGAAGTAATGGAAAAATTACTAGAAACATATAAACCACCAATTGAAACAGGAAGAAGTAGAAAATTTGAATAGACCCATAACCAGTAAAGAAATCGAATTAGTAATCAAAAATCTCCCAAAAAACGAAAGTCCAGGGCCAGATGGTTTTCCAGGGGAATTCTACCAAACATTTAAGGAAGAGTTAAAACCTATTCTCTTGAAGCTGTTCCAAAAAATAGAAATGGAAGGAAAACTCCCAAACTCTTTCTATGAAGTTAGCTTACCTTGATTCCAAAACATGACAAAGACTCCACCAAAAAAGAAAACTATAGACCAATCTCCCTTATGAACATGTATGCAAAAATTCTCAACAAGATATTAGCCAACCAGAACCAACAATACATCAAAAAAAATTATTCACCACAACCAAGTCGAATTTATACCTGTGATGCAGGGCTGGTTTAATATCTGCAAAACAATCAATGTGCTTCATCGTATCAATAAAAGAAAGGACAAAAACGGCACATGGGGGGCTCAGTCAGTTAAGCCTCCAACTTCGGCTCAGGTCATGATCTCATGTTCATGGGTCTGAGCCCTGTATCAGGCTCTGTGCTGACAGCTCAGAGCCTAGAGCCCACTTCCAATTCTGTGTCTCCCCTTCTCTCTGCCTCTCCCCCTCTAATGCTCTGTCTTTCTCTGTATCAAATATAAATAAAACATTTAAAAAATTTTTAAAAGAGAAAGGACAAGAACCACATGATCCTCTCAATAGATGCTGAGGAAGCATTTGAAAAAATACAACATCCTTTCTTGATAAAAAAAAAAAAAACTCAGCATCACTCATCATTAGGGAAATTCAAATCACACTGAGATACCACCTCACACCAGTCAGAGTCGCTACAATGTACAAATCAAGAGACTATAGATGCTAGTGAGGGTGTGGAGAAATGGGCACCCTCCTACACTGTTGGTGGGAATGTAAACTGGTGCAGCCGCTCTGGAAAACAGTGTGGGGACTCCTCAAAAAACTATCGATAGAACTCCCTTATGACCCAGCAATAGCACTGCTAGGGATTTACTCAAGGGATACAGAAGTGCTGATGCATAGGGGCACATGTACTCCAATGTTCATAGCGGCACTTTCTACAATAGCCAAATCATGGAAAGAACCTAAATGTCCATCAACTGATGAATAGATCAAGAAGATGTAGTATATATATACAATGGAGTACTATATGGCAATGAGGAAGAATGAAATATGGCCATCTGTAGCAAAGTGAATGGACCTTGAGGGTGTCATGCTAAGCGAAATAAGTCAGGCAGAGAAGGATAGATACCATATGTTTGCATTCATAGGTCTAAGAGGAGAGACCTGGCAGGGGACCATGGGGAGAGGAAGGGGGAAAGAGAGCAGGGGAGAGTGAGGGACACAGATCAAGGGAGACTACTGAATACTGAAAACGAACCATGGACTGAAGGGGGGCAGAGGGAGGGAGGGGGTGATGGTCATGGTGGGGGGCACTTGTGGGGAGAAGCACTGGGTGTTATAT
>PJEM01016851.1:0-24221 GCA_004023845.1 Helogale parvula | reverse complement strand
CTGGTTCCATAATTTCTACTCATGAGTTCCTGCTCCTGAAAACTGTGATTCTCTATATTTGTCTGCCTGTCTCTCCAAGTGTTGGGGACAGAAGTTTGCCCTCTGACCTCTTTCTCTGGCAAATCTAAGAGGTGTGGATTTTTTCAGTTTATTCGCCTTTTTACTTGTTAGGACAAAGTTGTGACCTCAAAGATTTTTACATGTCAGACTGGAAATCAGAAGTCCCGAATTTTTTTCTCTTTTTTCTTTACCAATTCCCTCATTTCTAATACCATCCTGCGGCTCAAAGAAGACCCAGAATATGCTCAGCCACTTCCATAATATGTCCTCCATGGACACACAGCTCCTGAAACAATCCAAGAGTTTGCTTACCCTTATCGAATATATTAGAGTTCTCTTTTTGTTCTCTTGTGATAAAGTTCTTCCCATAACTTTTAGCATTTTGGTGAGGTCTTTTCCATACGTCACCAACCCAACTGATTAAATAATAGAAAATCTAAAAAGCAGTTGGATTACAGTCTATCCATGTTCAAATCAATAATACTTTTAGCTAAATTTTTGCTCAAGGCAACATGGAGAATAAAGGCAGTTTTGTGGCCTGCTACTTTCTTTAGAACAGACGTGCCTTTACACATGACAGACATTCTCATTCTTCAATAATGTCTACCTGGTTGTAGGTCCAGGATTTGCTGGTATTCTACAAAGTTATCACCCATCTCTGATGAGCATTCATTCAAAAGAATGTTCTATTTTTTTTGGGGGGGGGGAGGAATTCTGTTTATTTTTTTTTAACATATGCAGTTATTTTCCATCATTTACACTACAGTAGTTACAATTACACTCCAAACAGAAAAGCAAAGTAAAAAATCAAAACCCCAACTTCTATTTCATGTAATTAGACTTATACAGAAACTAGAAGGTTAAGTACCAACTAGTTAATCACCTAATTTCACAGTGAACTGAATTGGCGATCGTTATATAACAGCTTATCTATGATACATTCAAGATACATGATACAATTTATTACTTGCCCATTAGCTAAAACACAGCCTGCTTAATACCTTTCCTTAAATTCCACCTCTATACTACAATATACTTGAGGTCCATGCAAAAAAGTAGCTACCTTTTATATAGGAAATGGATGATTAAGTCTTTGGTGTTGTAAAAGCAACTTCATTTAAACATAACCACCCCCACCACCCAAAAAAAAAAGAGGAAAAAAAAGTAACGAAAACAATAAGGGAAAAACCCAAAACAGACTTTCTAGGGGAAAAAAAAAACCAGTATGTGATTTCTGTCCTTGACAGAATGTATTAAATAAGTAAACACCACCAACAAGCAAAACAAGTACTACAATGTAAAAATATTAAAAAAAAAAAACCCTCTCACATTCTCACATGCATAAATGAAAGACTGCACACAAAGAACTCTCATCTTTTCAAGCTTCAACAGTAAATACTCCGCCACTATGTATCAAATACTGCACGGCTTGCCCAAGCCAAGATGAAACCACATCATAAAGAATGTTCTAAAGTTGTGGTGAGAAACTTCAAGAACTATCATCCCCTATATGCTCTCTTCATACTGCCAAAGCATACTGGATCTCAGCTGTAGATGACAGAAGGCCCAAATCAAATGTTCTTATGCCAAAAGGGAATTTATTGGCATCTGTGAATGGTCAGCACAGAGGAGCAACGCTCATTTCAGATATAGCCTGGTGTTACACAATCTTGTGACCCAGCTCTGCGCCATTCTGTGCTCTTGTTTCGTTCTCAAACTGCTGTGGTTTTTTGTTTGTTTGTTTGTTTGTTTGTTTGTTTCTATCATGAATACTGCATCAAATGTGAGGCTTCCCTTCTCAACTATAAGTCCAGGAGGAAAGAATGAAACATCTTCCAGGATTTCCACAAGGGATGCATTGCATTCTTGGTTCTGAGAGATTCTGAATAGGCTGAGGGCCCACTACTGATCCAACCACAGTTGCCCAGGGAATGTGAGATGCTGGTTAGTTTTGGCCCAAATCATATTATCAGTCCACTCAAGAACAAAACATGAGCCAACTCCCCTAGAAATCCTTGGAAAGAAAGCTGGGGATAATGGGTAGCTCAGAGGAGAAGAGCAATACAATTAATGGAAGATGGATGAATGGATACCGAGTAGCCAAATCAACATCTATTGCCTAGCTTGAAAAATTAGACTTACTCTGTGGTTATTCACATCAGCAGGTCTTGTATGAACAACTCAAAAGTAAATTTTACAGGTTGTGGTAATTTAATTTTTCTACCTTTTTCTTCAGATCATATTTAGATGATTATAGTATTAATATTTTGGGACTTCTAACATTGGTACTTTATTATTGGTACTTAATCCAATGTTTTTTATAATTTCATAATTAATTTAGTTACTTTGAAGGAGATTCTGATATCATGAACCGAAGAATATTTATAGGTAAAAAAATAAATAGCAGGAACCAAAAAGAGAAAATAAAGGTTCTGGTTCCCTGAATACGTTCTTTCCCCTTCATGTAATGAAACTAAAAAATAAATTTTAAACATGATTTGTGAATTTTTGGTATAATTATTTTTAAACACAAACAGACACATACACACAAGCTTTTCTTCATTTCCCCCCTGGAGGATATGCACATGGTCATCATAATAGTTTATGATAATTCATCAATGTTGACTTGCCATGAATTTTATTTATACGATTATTATTCTTAATCCAAAACAATAAAAAGTTGCTTTGTATGTATACAATTGTACAAGACAAATCACAGAGTTGATTAAATGAAAAGTAAATATGAACAGTCATGTACTTTATAAGAAGTAATGTGGTGGTGTGCACAGGCAAAGGCTACCGATCATCAATTAGAATTCTTATAAAGAGGGTGAGGAGCAATAAGCTACATTAAAAGGCTTCTAACATTCAATACCACTGACATGGCTGTAGGTTACAGAAATGATAGAGTACAACAGAAACCATATCGACAAAGGAAGTCCTGAGTAGGGGTTTATTAGTGTTAAATAAATATTCAACACTCACTTTCCACAATACTGAAATGCTGGCACACTGAATCCCAAAGGCCCCCACAGACCTAACTCTCACAGAAATGTGGTTTTGAATTAACAAACTACTGGAGCTCCGTAAAAGTACCTTAGTCCTCAGGCCCTGGGGCTATATGAGGAAAAGGGGGAGATATGCCAAAAAGTGAAATATTGTTCCTGTTATCATACCACCCAACAAAGAAAAATGTAAAAATCACACTGTATCCTTTGTAAGCCAATGAACTATTGGCACTTCACAAATATTTATCGAGCTCCTAATAAATGTCAGCTGTAGTTTCCAAATGTGGTTTAAAGATTGAATTCATGGCTCACTGTAATCTCCAAGACCTCAGAATGATTCTCTAGATAACTCTCATTCCAAGACATTAGGTTGTCCACAGGGAAGAAAGGGAAGGGAAAAAGGCAGCATTGGCTCTTGAGGCTAGTCTTCTCTAAATAACCAGAATCTCAGTAATTGTGCTGAAACAGAAAGACTATGACATTTAAAATTAAGCCGACCTGACTATGTCTTGACACCCATCAATGGCAGACTGTGGACTCTGGTTAACTTGCTAAATTCCTTTGAGCTTGAGTATAATCGTCCATAAGTGCGTAATCATTACAGCTTCACAGGTTTGCCCAGAACACTCTTAATCTAAATTTTGGGGAGATTTCTTCATTGACCTGAAATTATGTAGAAAAAAGAAATCTGCATATGTATTATTTTGTATGGTTAGCTACAACATTAGTTTTATTAGTATGCCACTGTCAAGCAGTGCCATAAACTAGTATATTTAATCTTGTATATTTTTAGATTTTATTTTATTTAATATACTAATAATATAAATAAGTAAATATATTTATTTACTACATAATCCCTCTATTTTCGAAAAAGAAAAAGGCCATAAATTTACTGTCACTATGCTTTCAAAAAATTCCACATATCTCTGAGTTTTTGACTAGCTGTTACAGATTTGGAGCACAGGATTTCCAGGAAGCATCTTGCTTTACCTCAGCACCCAAGAGATTATTTTCACTATGTCTAAAATACTTTATCCAGTAAGGACAAGAGAGAAAAGAAACTTTTGCATTTAATTGCTTCTTTGATTTGTATCAGCTGCCTTAGCTTTGTTGCTGGTGCCAAGCATACTTAGGAAAGTTGGAAGGTGAGAGATAACAGAGGAGTAGCTTCTGTGTGGCTTACAAATGCGAAGCAAAGCATCTTTATTGATATTCTGGTTAAAGAGTCCACTGAGGTGCGGCTCACAGTTTTCGAATGGAATGGAAAACAGAAATGCCTTTGAAAATAAGAGATAGAATTCAAGGTCAGTCTCCCACAAGCCAGTATTCCCTCTTCCCTCACCTTTTTGGAAATGGTAAATCATTTATCTAGGTTTGTTCACTGCATGCTGATGGTATCATACCTTATCACTGTCTAAAAGAATACTTCACTAGCATATTTTCAAAACAACAATTTATCTTCTCTTGTCCCCTAAGCTAATTTGAACCCCAAAAGTCTCATAAAAAACTGGTAAGTTGCAATGCTTCTGATAAAAGTTAAAACTTTCTTAGATCTGTCATTCAAAGTTAATGAACAGTAGATACATCCATAGTAGATACATCTTCTCTTAGATAGGCCCAATGTATCTACTCCAATGACAAATTTTGGAAAATATACATTTAAGACAAAAGGAGAATTCTTATATTATTCTTTGTAGATGGCAATATATTTCTGGTCATATTTGCAGCACTTCTTTTTTCCAGATCTCTCAAGAGAGAAAATGTTGGCAATGAGTCGCTGAGACCATCATTTTACCACAGCACAAGATACCTAAGCCACAAGTACTCAATCTTTAGTTCCATCCAAATTTCAGGAGGTCTGGGCTGGGGCCCAAGGATATGTATTTCTAAGTCTGCCAAGTGACGCTCATGCTGCTGGTCTGGGGACCACACTATGACAATCACTGGTTTCAGCCACAGCAAGATAAATTCATTATCATCAGCATTAGGGCTTTAAAGTATTACTTCATTGCTGGTTAAAAGATTTCTAAAAACATGTGAACTATAAAAATCCTGAAAAAAGACAGTAAAATCTGTATCATATCTATGACAAAATCAATTCAGCAGGCATGATATTCTGAGACTATTAAAATACAGGCGTGCTACAAAATGTAAAATTGTATTTTCTGTCAATGGACACATAAGATACAAATTATGCTCAGTCATGAAAAAATAAATTATGTTTTTCTGCACACCCAAGTTATGTGGCATAAAACATTATTAAAAAGTAAACTGAGGCATATTAAGTTTTTTTTCAAGAGTTTCTTTGGGCATACATGGATTGAAATTGGGCAGCACCAAACCAAAGGTGGTTAAGAACATTCCATTGATAGCAGCTAGGGGAATAGGTTTTTATTTAGAAGTTATGAAAGCAAAGCAAGAAAATTGTTTGACTGGACATAACTTAAGTAGTTGGTTTATTTGGGAGAGTGTAGTTGGTTACTTGTGACTGGCTGTTTGTAACCTTCATTTCTCAGAGTTGAGTGCATTGATGCTGGCTTAGGTTCTGGTTTACACAGGTAGGCATCAGAGCCATCCCAATCTAGTGGCCTCCTTGTTAAATTACTTTTAACAACATTACAACTGTTTTATTCATTTTTAGGGACCAAATATTTACTGGTGCTTTCTTGATGATTGCGCCAAATTTAATTACTGTGTAAAGTCTATATTTGCTTTGTCAAATCTTGATCCAAGTATAAATTTTACATTTTCTACAACTTGAATATTCATATTATTGGATAATTTTGAATGTTTGTCTGATAATAAAGACCAGAGTACATTTTTCTTCAAAGAATACATAAGAAACATGAAACTCCAAGCCAGAGCCAAAAGACAAACAAGAATAAAAACATCAAAAAGAGCTCATGTTTAAGGAACACAGAAGGGCTCCATATCACTGGTGTTCATGAGCCACAGAGGCAGTAAATAGTTCTCCTCCAAAAGTAACTGTCCTAAAGAACAACTAAGAAAAGAAAATGATTCCTCAGTATTTTTTTATTTATTTATTTTTGAGAGAGAGAGAGCGAGAGAGGGGCAGAGAGGGAGACAGAGAATCTCAAGCAGGCTCTGAGCCATCAGCACAGAGCCCCAGGTGGAGCTGGAGCACACAAACTGTGACATCATGACCTGAGCTGAAACCAAGAATCAGACACTAAACAGACTGAGCCACCCAGGCGCCCCTGATTCCTCAGGATGTTGAAATTAAAATCAGGACCAAAAAAAGTGATGAATATATCTTCTTCAGTTAGATTTTAATATTTTGAGTCTTCTAAGATTGTCTTTCCCAAAAATCTAGTATTATTCAAAAGTGTCCAAAGAACCTAAGAAAGCACAGAAAATAAGAACTATAGACCTCAAATTGAATTGCTTGATTTATTTAAACAAAACAAGAAGGCTAAAACAGCTGTCCTTCAACTTTCATGAGTATAGCTTGTGAAAACTAAAAATCCTTGCACTTTACTACCAAAGAATTTGATAGATTGAGTGGGCCCAGGAATAAATGATTATGACAAGGACCAAGTCTGAAAGCAAGGGTAATCCTTGGAGCATTCTTTCCTCTTCTACGCCTTGTTTTTTACTCTGCTGCGGATCATTTCCCCACCCAGGATTGCCCAAAAGGACTCACGGATAACCACCAGCTTTAATTAGCTATGTTACTGAAACTAAATGTTACATTCTAAACATACATTTGTAGACATTTTGTACACATTCTACCAATGCAAATAAATAAACATCAACTTCTCATTGAATATTCCCTTTAAAAATAAGACATATAAAGACATAAACAGTTCAGAATGTCCCTTTTTTTGAAAACCTTGGCATTAAGTCAAAGTTTGCCCAAGACTTTCCAGTTTAAACTTGTAAATGCTATTGCCCAGGAACCCCTTAATCCTGGGAAAACCAGGACCGTGGGTAAACCCACCAATTAATCTGTAATGGAATGTTCATGTTTCATTCCCAGATGCCTATATAGTAGCTGAAGCAATGAAAAAAAAAAAAAAAAGAAAAGAAAAAAACCAAGCCAAAACAAACAAATAAACAAACCTCCACCTTTAACCTAGAGGGTTTTTTCTTCTTTTTCAATGGCACTCTTGCTCCTATTCTGCTGATACTCTTCACATATTTTTCAGAACAAGAAACAAAACATCAAATAGCCATTGAATCCATGAATGACTTGAGGGCAAATACAGCATCATATTCAACTTTTTATCCCCATTGTCTAATCTAGTGCCTAACACTGTGAAAGACATTCAATAAAGTTTTGGTGAATAAAAAAAGTTGGACTTCAAAATACTGTTTTCCACGTGCAAGAAAGAAGTCATTTACTTCTGTGAATACGCTCAGAGGCTGGTGTCCTCACCTCCAAAGTACCAACAAGTGTGTGCTCCATTTGCAAACTAGGCTTGCTCCTCCAGAAGCTTTTCAGAACATACTGGCTCTAAAATTTATCTCTCAGAAGAATTGTTGAAGTACCAGAGAAGAACTCCGTTATCTGTTATGAAGTTTGCTTTAGGGAAATAAAGAAATGCATATCTTTGCACAACCAAAGACTAGGACATTCATCCCAGGCCTTTTAATGTCCATCAGAAAGGATGCCAGGAAAGTCATATTAAGTTCAGTTGCATTTCTCCTGATTCCTAGTGACAGCTGGGAGACATCTGACAGCCATCTGACAGTGGAAAAGTTTCTTCCCATGAAGGAGAAAATTATGGGACCAAATATCAAACTGGGACACCAAAGTGAACACTTGAAAGCATTCCAGAGATTTTTCAGTGAAGAGGCTTAGGAAGAAATTCTGACTCTTATTTGAAACATGGATCACAAGAAAATCAGCAAAAATTAAAAATTCAGAAATAAATAAATAAATCCACTATCATCATTTCATATCAACTGAAGTTATGAAGATTCCCAAATATTCCAGAAATAGAGTCTGTGTGTGTGTGTGTGTGTGTATGTGTGTGTGTGTACACACATCTGAACAGGTATGTTTAGGTCTGAGGAGAAAATATAACAGGACTGTAAGAAGATACAGATCTCACACAAAGAACAAGTAACTTGGAAGCTGGCAGTTCACACTCATATAGCTAACTTCAAAACTCTGTATATAAATAACTCTTCTACCCAGATCTTAATCTTGACCTTTTCACCAATCACTTCTTTACACATTTCAGTCACCCATTAACAATGAAAAGCCCTGAAAAATGTTTGATCCTTAACCTTTCAACATGGTCTTTCAATATCCCCTTGTCCCTGACCACACCCCTCATACTTTCCCATTACCTCTACCTGAAACATCAAGTTCAAGGCTTTTCCTCCCCCCTCTCACCTATGCTCCATTATCTTGATGCCTTTCCTTTAGCCTTGTAGCTCATCATACTCTGACAAACAGACTGATGAAGGACAGGAGGACGTGGCTTTTACAAAGTCTTTTTTCACTTAGGCAGTATAGGATGATGTGGCCCAGTCAAATTCACCCAAAGAATTCAGTAGGCACTGAGAATAATTGTTATTTCTTCCATTTCACACTCTGTCTCTCTAGAGTTTCTGTGCTGACAGCTGACTTTGACAGTATGTTCCATTCTGATGTCACCCCAGGCATAAAATAGTTAGGTCGAAGCTTTAACAAGATTAATTCAATCCAGATGATGAGGAAACACACAGGTAATAAAATTGTGGGTGTACTTATCATAGCCTAAGATGATGGAGCCATTTATTTTTAAAATCAAACAATTATTTTAATAATGACTTCTACCATTAAGAGTTTTGCATTTGGGGTGGGGGAGGGAAGTGAATCTGGTTTTGCTTTGCTTTTGGCTTTAGCACTTGAGGAGACCAACATGACCCACCATAATTGCTCCATAGATTATTTCTAAAGTTTCCTTTGCAAAAAAAAAAAATGCAATTTGACCTCTCTTGGTCTTTCTTACGGTGAATAGTATGAGTTAAATAAATAAATAAAGCTTATATATATTCTGCAAAAGGCACTGTACTTGTACATATTAGATATTTAATGGTAAGTCAATAATTCTTTACTGTTAGAACATTAAAATCATCACAGAATAAGAAACAACCTTACTTGTAACACATCTTATAGAGGTTATAGGCTTGTGGAGTCATGAATTTTTATAGATTTAGGCATGAAATTTTTTATGGTTTCATGCAAGACTGGTTTAGAAAAACAGAAAATGTCAGATCACATAAAGAAGTGATTGCCGTGGATGAAAGGAGATATAGAATTTTGGAGTCTGCATGTTCAGTCCTCACCATTCCCCCTCTCACTCCTGAGCAAATTCAAGTTTATTCACTCCTGGGTCAAGATGAAAAGTGACAAAGACTCTTCTTGACCAAACTCTATTCAGGTTTCTTTAAGTTCTTTTTGACTAGGTCCTGTCCTTGGGCCTGTTGTTAATACTCCAATTTTAGTAAAAATTCTGTCACATCAGATTAGCCAGAATCCTCCAGCCATGATATCTGATCACTCTTCTCATCTCCTCCCATCAGATGAGGTCTGATCACCCTAGCCAGCCTAATAGCAAGAATCCTATTAGGTTGGATTAGCAAGAATCTCTCATTAACCCTGATGGTTACTCGTTGTAATTTTCCACCCCACTTCTTGGCTGTAAATTCCCATTTTTCCTTTTATATTCAGAATGGAACTCAACCTCTATCCCCTACTGCAAAACCCTATTCCAGTACTTCTTATATCTACTGTAATAACTGTAATAAAATCTGCCTTTCTGTTCCTTAACAAGTTCCACAAATAATTATTTCTCTAACATAAGATATTCAAAAGATATTTTAAGAGGCAAGGATTTGGGGCCCCTGGGTGGCTCAGTCGGTTAAGCATCGGCTTCAGCTCAGGTCATGATCTCACGGTTTGTGGGTTTGAGCCCCGCGTGGGGCTCTGTGCTGACAGCTAGCTCAGAGCCTGGAGCCTGTCTTCAGATTCTGTGTCCCCCTCCCTCTCTGGCCCTCCCCTGCTTGTGCTGTCTCTGTCTCTCAAAAATAAATTTAAAAACATTTTTAAAATTTTTTTTTAAAAAGGCAAGGTTCTTTTCTTAACTTGATGCTATATCGAACTGCAGAGTTGGTTTATTGTGAAAAAAGATATGCCAAGCTCCCTGGGTGTACTTTTGTTGTTCCATGAGAAAATATAGTTCTATTAAGATAAACAGACCTGGAAAAAGACAGCGCCTTCTTGCTCCAATATGTCTACTGAGGAAATGCCAGACAAACAAGAGGCAGAGGAGCAAACTTACTCAAAGGTAGAAAAGATAGAAGTTTATGATCTCAAGGATAGAGAAGGCTCTCTTGCCATGCAGATATTTGGGGTGGTCATTAGGACTTGTGTTACTACATGCAAATGACGCTGCTTTGGAAAACAAGAGCTGTTACTAGAAAGTTCAAGTGACATCACTGTCACCATCTTGTGTAATTAGACACACAGAGTTTTGAAAAGCTATTTTAGGTATTTTATTCTCTTTCACACATGACCCATGACAGAATCATGAGTTAGGAAGGTAAGAGATTTATAGGTTTGGGAGGTGAGAGTTAAGGATTTGGGAAAGGGTTTGTTTTGTTTTGTTTCGCTTTGTTTTTAAGTCACGTAAAAAAGTCGCAAATCACTATTGAGTTCATAGCTTTTTAATATTTTAATCAAATTAGACTGGAGGGAGTGAGTAGGGTGGAAGTCTTCATTTAATTTTAAATAATATGTGCATTTCAAAAGTGAGATTTAGATCTCAAAAGCTAGAGTCAACTCTTGTGGATGCGTGAGACTCAAGCTCAGATCACCAAAGATATCGAATTCAGTCCTTGGCTTTCCCACTGTCCATCACTATTCTGAGTTGCTAGGTATATATTAAAAGAGTATTTATCCGGTCCATGTTTTGCACATTTATTTTTCCCTCTATTCCCCTCTTAGCTAAAAGAAGCTTTGATTAAATATATTACTGGTCCTTACCAAAGCCAATATTCAGAGGCAAGATTGCTGACTTATCACAGCCTAAGCTTCCTCTAATATTTTCCCAGTTCAGCTGTTTTATAATATTTAATGGCAATTTCGCTGGGTCTTCTGGGTAATTTTAAGAAGGGAGAAAGGAAGGAAAATCGATGTTAGGAAATATTCACACACACTATAAATTTCATTATAGAGTGACAATGTTCATATATTTGAAATACATAAGCATATATATGTAAACATATATACATGCACATATATATGAAATATACACATGTATGCATGTATGTGTGTCTCATTCAAAAAGTCATGAAACATGGGGGAATTAAAATGTATCATAAAAAGTCTTTTATATCAAAAAAATTTTAAATTCACATTATAATTTTTAAATGGTCTTTTTGCTGGGGTTTTTTTTTCAAGACTTTTATAAGTCCCCTAATATCTCTCTTGCATTGGGAAAAATAAAAGAAGTCATGGTCCTTGATCTATTGAGAAGAAAAATATCCACATTTAAACAACTGAAGAACAATACAACAAGTTCAGATTTCTAAGATACAGAGCTCAGAAGTGTACATAATATTATTCCATAATGACTCCCCATTTTGTCAAAGTCATTATACAGAAGGATTTGACTTGACTGTCTAGAGGGTAGTCCAAGTAAGAGACACCACATACATAAAGGCACAAAAGAGGGTAGAAGTAAGTGTGCATATTTCAACATACTACTGTATAGTATAGAAGTGGTATAATAAAGGAGCAAAGGCCTGCTGAAGGAATAGTAAGGGAGAAAGCTCACAAGGAAGGAGAACTGATATATCTATATATTAAACATATTAAAACTAAAAATTAGGTTGAATTTTTTTCATAAATCTCTACCCAATTTAGAAGAATGCATATCAGTTTGTCATTTGATTGTAGAAGTTACCGTTTTCAATTGTGATTTCGTTTTCCTGTCTTCATTTAGCTAAATCTATGCTAGGCACCACCAAACCAAAGTGTTGTATTTCTTTTTTGTTTTAATTGTTTAACTGACAGCTAACATAATGCTCTCATTTCTAAGGAAATGAAAGAGCAAAGTTGTCCATTCTTGCTCTGATTCCAAAGTCAAAAGCATCTGGAGTTTACACAAAGGTTCATTCAGACAGTTTAGACCCAATTGGAGCAGGTTATTTTCTTTTCCACTTCTGACTGTGAAAGACCTGGTGCCAGGTTATCGTTTCCAGAAAACATCTATGCCAGAAAAACCTGCAGATAGAGACTTTTTTTTTTCCATTCTGAATTGTTAGCTGGTCTCGCAGCACATTTTGAATGTAACCTTTTTAATCCCTGCATTTGCAATTAGAGATTAAAATTCCATTCCAAGCGCCATTCGGCAGATGGCAAAGCATGAAAAAACTGAAGGTAGTTTAAAATTGTATTTATACAGAACACCAGATGAATTTGCCAGGCTGTTTCTTCCTGAGCTTATATATTCACTTGTGAAAATTGATTGTTTAAGATGTAGATTTCATTTGCAGGGATTTAGCATTTTTATAGGATTTTAAAGCATCAATTAATCCATCTCTTTTGTTCAGCACAGTTGCTTTAAATATGGAAGTAAAATCTATATCTAAAGCAACTGCTTCTTAAGAAGATTAAGTCACCTGTACAGGGTCACCAAAGTAGGTTCAGAAAGGCCACACGATAATAAAACGGACAGGCCACTGAACCAATGCATCTGTTAAGTGGAAACCCCGTTACGTCTTAGGCTATCCAGGCAGTTTGATTCTTAATTAAGATTTTTTCCTTTAGGATCCTCCAAGAACTTTTTTAAAAATCCTTATAGCTTTTAAATGTTTGCTGACATACAACAGATTCTGAAAAGAGCACAAATCATCAATGTATTGCTTAAGGAATATTTTTTAAATGAGCATTCCCATGTAAACACCTCCCAGAACAAGAAATTAAAAATAAGTCCCAGCCCAGAAGCCACTCTTGTGCTCCTTCCCAAGGTAATTCCTCTCCTAACAACCACTATTCTAATTCCAGCACCAAATATTACACTATACCTTACTGAAATTCATGCAAGTAGACACACACAGTATTTACTAATTTGTGTCTGGCTTCATTCACACAACATTTTGTTTAAGATTCATCCATTCTACTGCATGCAGGATATTTGTTCACTGTCACTGCTGTAAGTAAGTATATTGTATAAATACTCCAAAATGTATCATTTTACTATTAATGAGCTTTTAGGATTTGTCTACTTTGGAGGGATCACAAATAGCTCTTCTATGATCATTTGCAGTATGTTGGTGAACACACATATGCATGTTCAAAAGAATTAGACTTCCCTGTGAAATTGGTCACAGTTCTCAACAGCACTGGACACTGTTGGTCTTTTTCATGTTAGCCATCTGATGAGTATATAGTAGTTTTGTGTTGTAATTTTAATTTGTACCTCCCTAGTAACTAATTGAGCACACTTCCATATTTATTAGTCATTTGAAAATGTTAAAGTCATTGGGTCATTACTTAATTCATCTTTTTAAAAAAATTTCCAATGGATGCAAATCTCTCATGATATAAATGTCTTGCAAATAATTTCTATCCTGTGGTTTGCTTTTCCACTCTCTTGGATCCTTAACAGGTTCTTAATTTTGAAAAATTCAATTCAGCAATATTTTTTTCTGTATGCCTACATTTTGTTTTATTAATCATTGCCTCTCTTAAGTTCACAAAGTGAATCATGGCATATTCTAGAATCTCTATTGCTTTAACTTTTAAATTAAGTCAACAGTCCAAATTTATTTTTGTACATGTGTCAATAGGGTATAAAGTCATTACTGTCCATTTAGATTTGCCATTGATGCAGCACCTTTTATTGGAAAGAACATTCTTACCCCTTACTATCAATGCACTGCAGTGACATCTTCTTCACAAATCAATTGATCCTACATACCATTTCTAGACTTGATAAAACAGTATACCATTTATTGTATAGCTTTGTAAGTCTCAATATCTGGTGGAATAAGTCTTCCAATATTGTTCTCATTCAATAATTCCTTAACTATTTTGGTTGTCTGCCTTTCCAGATAATTATTTATGAATTTCTATAAAAAAGAATAACCTACAGGAATTTTGACCAAAATTACATTGCAAGTAGATTATTTTGGTGAAAACTGACATGTTCACAATATTGGTTCTCATTCCATTATTATGGTATATCCATCTATTTATTAATGATTCTAATTTCTCTAAATAACATTTTGTTATTTTTGTGTAAATATATATAATTTAATAGGCTTATTCCCAGTTATTGACTTTGTTTTCCTATTATGTATGCTATAGCTCCAAAATGTTATTTTCTGATTGTTTACAACTGATATTTAAAAGTGTGTGTGTGTGTGTGTGTGTGTGTGTGTCTTTAATTTGAGTTCAGAAAATTCGCTAATCCTACTTATTAATTCTAATGCATTTGCCAGTAGACTTTTTTGGGTATTCCAAGTATACAGTCATATTTGTAAATAATGACTTTTTCTTTATTTCATAGAGTGATACCTTTTATTTCCTTTTCTTTCATTATTGCTACTGGTTACAACTTCCAAAAAAAAATTTTAAAAGAAGCGGTCATTGGGGTATTTTTGTTATATTCTGGATATAAGAGGAAAATAGTTCAATAATTCATTCTAAATTAAGACATTTACTGGAGGCAAGATAGTGGAGAAATAGGAAGTTCCATACTTCCCACCTTCATCTCTCAAAGAAGGGCTGAAGCCAAAGGACATTGAACCACAATAGTCTGGGAAGAAAAGAGACTAAGTCCACTAAGAATACAGCATCATAGGTGTGTGATTGTAAACTGGGGAAGATAATGGGCTGGGACGCAGAGGCTGAGAGGGGAGGGAGCCCCCTCTGCGAAGAGGCGAGAGGAAGAGAAAGAACAGCTGAAACTGCTCAGAGAACTGTCCCTGGAGAAGAGAAAAACTTTGGCCCAGGATAGAGACGGACCTTACAATCCCATCCCTGACAGGAGGGTGTTTGGAGAGAGACTCTATCTCTAACTGCAGAGCTTTCTTTGGCCTGGGTATCCCGTTCCCAGTCGGCATCAGAAGGAACCGCTCCCCTATTCCCCCTACTCAATCCCTGGTAGGAAGCCGCCAGGCCTTACAGGAGTACATTACAGACAGTGTCATTAAAGTGCATGGGAAACGCCTGGGTGGCTCAGTCAGTTCATCCGACTTCGGCTCATGTCATGATCTCACAGCTTGTGGGTTCCAGCCTCACATCGGGCTCTGCTCTGGCAGCTCGGATCCTGGAGCCTGCTTCTGATTCTGTGTGTCCTCTCTCTGTACCTTGCCTGCTTGTGACCTGTCACTCTCTGTCTCTCAAAAATAAATAAATGTTTAAAAAAATTTTAATAAATTTTTAAAAAGCATGTGAACTAAGATCTGGAAACAAGGTGGGGCTAGGTACATAGAACACGACCTACCTTGGCTATACCCAAGGCACAGGGAGATGGGACCCAAAAGAGTGATTGCAACACTTGGTTTGAGAAGACTGGGGGGCCCCCAGTTTTCCTACCACAACCATCAAGGTGGGACCTCAGGGACCCACATTGGAGGAGAGAGGAGCCTACACCAAACCACAACCATCACACTGGAGAGCTGCTTTTTTTTTTTTTTTTACTGGATCCCAGGGCAAGACCATCACTGATGCATTGCCAAGATAAACTCTAGGCCAATTCTTATGATTCAGATAAATTCTCCCTTACCTCATTCTTATCTCCCTCCACTGAACTAGGCACTCTGGTTATAGGTGTGCTTAAACAGTCACATTTAATCAATTCTCTTGATACATATTCTATACCTCCTTTATTACCTTTCTCTCTCTCTCTCTCTCTCTCTCTCTCTCTCTACCTACATAGTCTATCAGACTATATAGTTTCTTTGGGTAACATTATCTACATTTCTGTCTCCTCGCCTCCTACCATATTCTCCTTTTTCTCTCTCTGAATTAAGCCTTTTATTCTCTGCCTGGTCAACTTTCAATTTCTCTTTCTCCCCACCCCTGTCATTTTTCTCTTTGTATATGTTCTAACATCAGCACTGCCTCCACCCTGCTCTCTATTTGTAGCTGGGATTTCTGGTTTTATACTTTTAGACTGCCCTTTGTCTTTTGTTCTTTTTGTTTTTGTTTTCCTCTCAGTTTGCTTGTTTGTTTGATTTGTCTGTGCCTTTTCATTGTGTGTTTGTCTGTTTTCTTTTCCAGGGCTACCCCAAGAAGCAAGCCAAAGTAAATAAACATGGTGGAGAGTCCCAATTATCACTATGAGTAGAGAAATAAAATAACCAAAGGCTTACAAGAGAGAACAAGGGACACCATTAAAAGAACACTTCCTCAACATAGAGGCCATGGACAGCCAATGAGTCTCCTTTAATATAGCAGAGCTTGAAGGTGCAGAACACATAAAAAGCTTTAAAAACTTACAAGGACAGAAAACTAGACAAAATGATGAACAGAAGAACTCCTCTAAAGACATTTCAGGAAGAAGTGACAGCTAAAGAATTGGTCAAAACAGGTGTATGCCACATACTTGACCAAGAATTTAGAACAATAGTAATAAAATTAATCACTAGTATTGAAAAAGGCACAGAAGACAGCAGAGAAGTTATTGCTACAAAGATTATGAATCTTAAAAATAGTTGTGATGAATTTTAAAAAAATGTTATAATGAGATGCATAATAAAATGGAGGAGGACACTGCACCGAATGAAAAGGCAGAGAGAATAGATGAATTGGAAGACACAATTATAAAAAAAAAGAGAGAGAGAGAGAAATTGATCCAGGAGCATGAAGGAGAATTTGAGAACTGGGTGATGTAATCAAATGAAATAATATCCCTATCATAGGAATTCCAGAAGAGAGACAGAAGGGGGTTAAAGGGGTACTTGAACAAATTAAAGCCAAAAAATTCCTAAATCTGGAGAAGGAAACAGACACTGAAACCCAAGAGACACAGAGAACTTCACACAGATGTAACTTGAATCTATCTTCTGCATGACATATCATAGTGAAACTGGCAAAATATAAGGATAAAGAGAGAATTCTGAAAGCAGCTAGTGATAAAAGGAACCTAATTTACAAAGGGAGACATATCAGGGTGGTTACAGACCTAACTACTGAAACATGGCAGGCCAGAAAGGAATGGCAGGAAATCTTCAGTGTAATGAACAAAAAGAATATGCAGCCAAGAATCCTCTATCCAGCAAGTCTGTCATTCAAAATAGAAGGATAGATAAAGGTTTTCCAAAATAAACAAAAATTGAAAGAAATCATCACCACTAAACCAGCCCTAGAAGAAATACTAAGGTGGACTCTGAGGGAAATGTTGCAAGGTATACAAGTTACCAGAGACACCACTACCAGCATGAATCCTACATAGAACACAATGAACCTAAAACCTTATTTTTCAATAATAACACTGAATGTAAATGGACTAAATGCTCCGATCAAAACATAGGGTATTGGAATGGATAAAAAAAAGTCCATTTATTTTCTGTCTACAAGAGACTTGTTTTAAACCTGAGGACACTTTCAAATTGAAAGTAAGGGGATGGAGAAATATCTATCATGCTACTGGTACTCAAAAGAAAGCTGGAGTAGCCATATTTATGTCAGACAAATTGGACTTTAAAGTTAAGGCAGTAACAAGAGATGAAGAATGGCATTATATAATAATTACAGGATCTATCTATCAGGAAGAGCTGACAATTATAAATGTCTATGCACTGAATTCAGGACATGAAAATACATAAAACAATTAAATAAAAACAGAAACTATCTTATTGATAAGAAGGTGCTAATTGCAACAGAAAATACTCCACTTACAGCAAAGGATAGATCAACTAGACAAAAAAATTACTTAAGAAACAATGGACCTCAACGACACACTGGAACAGATGGATCTGACAAATATATTTAGAATTCTACATCCTGAGGTTATGGAACTCACCTTCTTCTCAAGTGGGCATGGCACATTCTCCAAGATAGATCACATACTGGGTCATAAAGCAGCCTTCAATAAGGATAAAAGAATTGAGATCATACCATGCAAATTTTCAGATTACAATGCTATGAAACTTGAAATCAACCACAGGAAAAAGTCTGAAAAATCTCCAAAAACATGGAGGTTAAAGAAGACCTTACTAAAAAACGATGGGCCAATGAGGCAATTAGAGAAGAAATAAAAAATATATATGGAAACAAATGAAAATTAAAATACAGCAATTCTAACTCTTTGGGATGCAGAAAGGCAGTCCTAAGAGGAAAGAATATTGCTCAAGAAACTAGAAAAAGCACAAATTTAACAGTGCACTTAAAGGAACTAGAAGCAGAGCAGCAAGGACACAACATACTCAGCAGAAGAAGAGAAAATAATACAGATTAGGGCAGAAATAAACAGTATAGAATCCAAAAAAAAAAAAAACCAGTTGAATGGATCAATGAAACCAAGAGTTTGGTTTTTTGAAAAAATAAACAAAATTGATAAACCTCTAGCCAGGATTCTCAAAAAGCAAAGATAGAGCACACAAATAGAATCACAAATGAAAATGGATTGATTACAACCAATCCCTCAGAACTATAAGCAATCATCAGGGAATACTATGATAAATTATATGCCAACAAACTGGACAACCTAAAAGAAGTGGACAAATTCCTAAACACACATGCACTATGAAAATTCAAATGTGAAGACATAGAAAATCTGAACAGACCCATAAGCAGTGAAGAAATTGAATTAGTTATCAAAAATATCCCAACGAATAAGAGCCCTGGGCCAGATGGCTTCCCTGGGGAATTCTACCAGACATTTAAGGCAGAAGTAATACCCATTCTTCTCAAGCTATTCCAAAAAATACAAATAGAAGAAAAACTTCCAGACTCATTCTACGAAGCCAGCATCACTTTGATTTCCAAACCAGACAGAGACTCAGCAAAAAAAGAGAAGTAAAGGCCTATATCCTTGATGAATTCAGATGCAAAAATCCTCAACAAGATACTAACAAATCAAATTCAACAGCACATATAAAGAATTACCCATCATGATCAAGTGGGATTCATTCCTGGGTTCCATTCGCAAATCCATCAATGTGGTACATCATGTGAACAAAAGAAAAGATAAAAACCATATGATCCTGTTGATAGATGCAGAAAAAGCATTTGACAAAATACAGCACCCTTCCTTAATAAAGACCCTAGAGAAAGTCAGGATAGAAGAAACTTACTTAAATATCCTAAAAGCCATTTATGAAAAGCCCACAGCTAATATCATTCTCAATGGGGAAAAACTGAGAGCTTTCTTCCTGAGATCAGGAACATAACAGAGATGTCCACTCTCCCCACTGTTGTTTAACAGAGTGCTGGAAGTCCTAGCATCAGCAATCAGACAACAAAAGGAAGTAAAAGGCATCAAAACTGGCAAAGATGAAGTCAAACTTTCCTTTTCACACATGACATGATACTCTACATGGAAAACCTGAAAAACTCCACCAGAAGTCTACTAGAACTGATCCATGAATTCAACAAAGTCGCAGGGCACAAAATCAACATACAGAAATCAGCTGCATTTTTATACACATAATGAAGCAACAGAAAGAGAAATCAAGAAACTGATCCCATTCACAATTGCACCAAACACCGTAAAATACCTAGGAATAAACCTAACCAAAGATGTGAGAGATCTGTATGCTGAAAACTATAGAAATCTAGTGAAGGAAATGAAGAGGACACAAATAAATGGAAAAACATTACACACTCATGGATCAGAAGAATAAATATTGTTAAAATGTCAATACTACCCAAAGCAATATATACATTCAATGTGATTCCAAGCAAAACAGCACCAGCATTCTTCTCAAAGATAGAACAAAAAGAATCCTAAAATTTGTATGGAACCACAAAAGACCCCAAATAGCCAAAGTAATATTGAAGAAGAAAACCAAAGCAGGAGGCATCACAAATCCAGACTTTAGCCTCTACTACAAAGCTGTCATCATCAAGACAGTATGGTATAATGGGTGCCTGGGTGGCTCAGTCGGTTGAGTGACCGACTTTATCTCAGGTCATGATCTTGCAGTTTGTGGGTTTGGGCCCCGCGTCAGACTCTGTGCTGACAGCTTGCTCAGAGCCTGGAGCCTGCTTCAGATTCTGTCTCTCCTTCTCTCCTTGCCCCTCCCCCTTTCATGCTCTGTCTGTCTCTCAATAATAAATAAATGTAAAAAAAATTGTAAAAAAAAAAAAAAAGGACAGTATGGTATTGGCACAAAAACAGACAAATAGACCTGTGGAATAGAATAGAAAACCCAGAATTGGACCCCCAAATGTATGGCCAATTAATCTATGACAAAGCAGGAAAGAGTATCTAATAGAAAAAAGACAGCCGCTTTAACAGACGGTACTGGGAGAACTGGACAGCTACACGCAAAAAAATGAAACTAGATCCCTTTCTTACATCATAAACAAAAATAAACGTGAAATGAATGAAGGACCTGAAGGTGAGACAGGAAACTATCAAAACCATAAAGGAGAAAAGAGGAAACAACCTCCTTAAGATCAGCCACAGCAATTTCTTACTCGACACATCTCTAAAGGCAAGGGAATCAAGAGCAAAAATGAATTATTGGAACCTCATCAAGTTAAAAAGCTTCTGCATGGCAAAGGAATCAATAAAACTAATAGGTAACCAATGGAATGGGAAAAGATAATTTCAAATGACACATATAAAGGGCTAGTATCCGAAGTCTAAAAGAAACTCACCAAACTCCACACCCGAAAAACAATCCAGAGATTAAGTGGGCAGAAGATATGAACAGACACTTCTCCAAAGAGGACATCCATATGGCCAACAGACACATGAAATGATGCTCAGCGTCACTTATCATCAGGCAAATATAAATCAAAACCACACTGAGATACCACCTCAGGCCTGTCAGAGAGGCTAAAATGAACAAATCAGGAGACTATAGATGCTGGCGAGAATGTGAAGAAACGAGCACCCTCCTACACTGTGGGTGGGAATGTAAACTGGTGCAGCACCTCTGGAAAACAGTGTGGAGGTTCCTCAAAAAATTAACAATAGAACTCCCCTATGACCCAGCAATAGCACTGCTAGGAATTTACCCAAGGGATACAGGAGTCCTGATGCATAGTGGCACATGTACCCCTATGTTCATAGCAGCACTTTTAACAATAGCCAAATCATGGAAAGAGCCTAAATGTCCATTATCTGATGAATGGATCAAGAAAATGTGGTTTATCTATATAATGGAATACTACATGGCAATGAGAAAGAATGAAATCTGGCCACTTGTAGCAATGTGGATGGAACTCGAGAGTGTTATGCTAAGTGAAGTAAGTCAGGCAAAGAAAAACAGATACCGTATGTTTTCACTTATAAGAGGAACAGGAGAAACTTAACAGATGACCATAGGGGAGGGAAAAATAGTTGAGGACGGGGGTGCGGGGAGGCAAACCATGAGAAACTCTTGAATGCTGAGATCAAACTGAGGGCCGATGGGGGTGGGGGAGGGGGAAGAGGGGTGATGGGCATGGAGGAGGGCACTTGTTTGGATGAGCGCTAGGTGTCATACGGAAACCAACCTGACAATAAATTATAATAAAAAATAAATAAAGCCAAGTTTACTTATATTCTTGAAAACAAAGGAATAGCTACCCTTGACAACAGGAAGCTAAAGTATAAAAAAAAAAGACATTTACTATAGGCTTTTGGATATTCTATAAAATTGCCTTATTTCCCTTTTACTCCTTTGTTGAGATTTTATTATGCATATGTGTTTGCATTTATCTAATGCTATATTTTTGTATTTATTGTCATAATCACACATTTGTTTGCTCTTTGACTCTATTAATATGATGATGATCAGTGATTACTTTTGAAATATTCTATCTTCTCTGGCCCACCTCTACTACCACTACTGAACACATCTTCAGCATTCTTAAAGTTATATATTTTTCAAATAGAAAAAATATTCTATCTTGTATTCTTGAATTAAATACTATTTCATTATGTTAGGTAATACTTTACATGTTGCATATTTTGGTTTTCTAATATTTTTGTAGCATTTTTCACTTATGCCACATAATAGGGTTTAGTCCATAATTTTCCTATCCTGTAATGTTCCTGATAAGTTTTGATGTTATGACTATGCTAGTTTTATAAAATGAGTCTATCAAAATTCTTTCTTTTTCTATCCTATGGCCAAGGATGGTGTTATCTCCTTCCTAAATTTTTTGGAAAAATTTGATAGTTAAAATCTATATATCTAATGCTCTCTTTTATAAAACTTTAGTATTAATTTATGCGTGTATTTATTTTTATGGGTTTATGATTTTCATTTGATACAGAAACAATTAGAAATATCTATTTTTTCTTGTATCACTTTTGATAACTGTGTTTTTAGAGGCCTTAACCATTTTACGTAAATTATAATATGTATTGTTAAAGCTTCTTCTTTTACTTTGTTTTTAAGTTATCTCTATGCTCAATGTGGGGGCTTGAACTCATGACCCCAAGGTCAAGAGTTGCATGCTCTATTCACTGAGCCAGCCAGGCATCCCTAAAGTTATTTTATTTTATTTTTTATAATATCTTATTTGGATTTTGATGTCTATAGGCTCTACAGTGCTTTAATTTTCCTTATTGCTGATACCAACAATTTGTGCTATTGTTTAAATTAATTTTTAATACTAATATATTCTTTGAGATAGACGGACAAAGCATGAGTGGAGGAGGGGCAGAGAGAGGTAGACACAGAATCTGAAGCAGGCTCCATGAGCAAACATGTCAGCAAACATCTCAACATCAGGCTAGAACTCACAGAACGGGAGATCATGACCTGAACCAAAGTCACTCAACCAAGTAAGCCACCCAGGGGCCCCTTTACTGTCTTTCTTGATTAAAGGTATTTTAATTATATTAGTTTTCAAAAAGATGACTTTGGCTTTTCTGACTTTTTCCTATACAAATTTGTTGTTTCATTACTTTTTCTCAACTATCATTTCCTTTCCTTTCTTTTAGTTTATCGCCTATTTTATCAGTTTTAATTAGATAATAAAATTATTCTCTTCAACTGCTTTTTTTCTTCTAATATGTACATTTAGGGCTACATATTTCCCTAGAAGTATGGCTACAGCTGTATCTCATATGCTTTTATAAGTAGTACTTTTTATTAGTTTGAGATATTTTCTAAATTTTATTTTTTAACATATGCATTTATTTTCCATCATTTACAATACAGTAGTTACAATGACACTCCAAACAGAATAGCAAAGTAAAAAATCAAAACCCCACCTTCTATTTCATGTAATTAGACTTATACAGAAATTAAAAGGTTAAGTAACAACTAGTTAATCACCTAATTTCACAGCTATCTGAAGTGGCGATCGTTATATAGCAGCTTATCTATGATACATTCAAGATAAATGATACAATTTATTACTGGCCCATAAGCTAAAACATAGCCTGCTTAATACCTTTCCTTGAATTCCACCTCTATACTACAATATACTTGAGGTCTATGCAAAAAAGTAGCTACCTTTTATATAGGAAATGGATGATTAAGTCTTTGGTGTTGTAAAAGCAACTTCATTTAAACATAACCACCCCCACCACCAAAAAAAGAAGAGAGAGAAAAAAAAAGTAAAGAAAATAAGGGAAAACCCCAAGACACACTTCCTAGGGGGAAAAAAAACAGCATGTAATTTCTGTCCCTGACGGAATGTATTAAATAAGCAAACACCCCCAACAAGCAAAACAAGTACTACAATGTAGAAATATTTTAAAAAAAGAAAACCCTCTCACATGCATAAATGAAAGACTGCACACAAAGAACTCACATCCTTTCAAGCTTCAATAGTAAATATTCTGCTGTTATGTATTAAATACTGCATTGTTTGCCCAAGCTAAGATGAAACCACATCATGAATCAATAAACATTTTGCATTTTCTTTCATTATCTACTCAAAGTCATGCCTACTGCACCTCTAAACATTTCATTAAATCCAATTATACAGCAAACACTCCCAAAATAAACTTAGATTGTATTGCAGTTTCACTTAACAGTATATAAAATGCTGTGTTGTGACAGGTA
>PJEM01016850.1:0-24227 GCA_004023845.1 Helogale parvula | reverse complement strand
GCAAACTGGTGCAGCCACTCTGAAAAACAGTATAGAGGTTCCTCAAAAAATGAAAAATAGAGCTATCCTATGACCCAGCAATTGCACTACCAGGTATTTATCCAAGGGACACAGGTGTGCTGTTTCAAAGGGGTACATACACCCCAATGTTTATAGCAGCACTATCGACAATAGTCAAAGTATGGAAAGAGCCCAGATGACCATCGACAGATGAATGGATAAAGAAGATGTGGTGTACATACATACACACACACACACACACACACACACACACACACACACTGGAGTGGCAATAAAAAAGAATGAAAGCTTGCCATTTGCAGCTATGTGAATGGAACTAGAGGGTATTATGCTAAGCAAAATTAGTCAGTCAGAGAAATACAAACATCATATGACTTCATTCATATGAGAAATTTAAGATACAAAAGAGATCAACTTAAGAGAAGTAAAAAAATATAAAAACAAGGAGGGGGACAAAACATAAGAGACTCTTAAATATGGAGAACAAACAGGGGGCTGTTGGAGGGGTTGTGGGAGGGGGGATGGGCTAAATAGGTAAGGGGCATTAAGGAGTCTACTCCTGAAATCATTGTTGCACTATATGCTGACTAACTTGGGTGTAAATGTTTTAAAAGTTAATAAAAATAAAATAATAATAATAATAATAATAAAAGGATACATAGCACTTTTAAGTGTGTATATACCAAACAATAGAGCTGCAGAATATATGAAGCAAGAATAAAGAGAATTGGAGGGAGTAATAGACAAAGCCACAATTACATTTGGAATTTCAATAACTCTCACTCAACAATTGATAGAACTAGATGAAAATCAGGAAGAATATAGAAGTAATTAACAACACCAATGACCAATGTGACCTAATCAACATTTCTAGATCACTCCACCTAACAATAGCAGAATACATTGTATTCTTTTCAAGTACCCACGGAACATTCACCAAGGGAGACTGTATAACCCTGGCCACTAAAACAAAAACAAAAACTCAACAAATTTAAAAGAACTAAAATAATATAGCAGGTCTTCTCTGACCACAATGGAATCAAATTAGAAGTCAATAACAGAATAATGGCAAGAAAATTGTCAAGCATTTGAATCATAAGCAACACACTTCTAAATAATACATGGTTCAGGGGCGCTTGGGTGGCTCAGTCGGTTGAGCGTTCGACTTCGGCTCAGGTCATGATCTCATAGCTTGTGGGTTCGAGCCCCGCGTCAGGCTCTGTGCTGACAGCTAGCTCAGAGCCTGGAGCCTGCTTCCGATTCTGTGTCTCTCTCTGACCTGCCCCTGATTGCACTGTCTCTGTCTCTCAAAAATAAATTAAAAACATTAAAAAAATAACAAAATGATAATACATGGTTCAAAAAGGAAGTCTCAAGGGAAGTAGAAAATGAATATTGAACTGATTGAAAATAAAAATATGATGATCATGGGGGGGGGCACTTGTGGGGAGAAGCACTGGGTGTTATATGGAAACTAATTTGACAATAAACTATTATGAAAAAAAGCAAAATGTGTAGGTCACAGTTATAGCAGTTCTGAGAAGGAAATTTATGTAACTAAATGCTTTCATTAGAAAAGAAGCAAGGGCTCAAATATACTCCATAATCTAAGCTCTCTTCTCAAGAAGTAAAAAACAAAGCAAAAATAAAACAAAACAAAAACACACCAGCAAAATAGACCCAAAGCAAACAGAAAAAAAGAAATAATAAAAGAGCAGAAATTAATGAAATGAAATTGAAAACCAAAAAATAGAGAAAATCAATGAAACAAAAATATTATTGCTTGAAAAGATGAATAAAATTAACAAACTTCTAGCAAGACTAGAAATAAAAAAAGAGAGAAGACAAAACTAACCAGTGTCAGGAAAGAAACAGAGACAGACCTTGTGGACGTCTCTACACACATAAATTTGACACTTAGATGAAATGAACCAATTCCTCTGAAGAAAGGTGAATTTGTAATTTAAAATTCCTCCAAAATAAATATCCGGATCTGGTGGTTTCCTTGGAAAGTTCCACCAAATGCCCAAAGAAAAATGAACACCAATTCTACACAATCTCCTCCAGAAAATAGGACAAGAGGGAACACTTCCTAACTCATTTAATGTGGCCTTGATACCAGAACCAAAGACAGTAAAAAAGAAAACTACAGATAAATATACCCCATGAATATAAATGTAAAAATCTACAGCAAAATATCAACAAACAGAATTCAGTAATATATAAAAAAGAATTACACACTATGACCAAGGAGGTTTTATTCCAATGGTGCAAGGCTTGTTCAGTATTTGAGAATCATCCAATGTCATCCATATGTTAACAGACCTAAAAGAAGAAAAATCACATGATTATATCAAGGCATGCAAAAAAGGCATTTAACAAAATTCAACACTTACTCATTTTTATTTTTGTTTTTTTTGTGTTTCTTTAGGGGTTTCTTTTCGGTACCATTTTTAAATACTGTTTTATTTAAGACATCGCATTTTCTACTTAACAATATAGTGCTTATAAAGTACAATGTTGTATTTCCTTTCCCTGTGCACATATTCCGTATTCACGTATCAAGAATGCCCAGTTTATTTACTATAGCAGCTCAACGTTAAAACTGCCATGGAATTTGCTACAAATTTGGGTCCATCAAATGTTTTGTGTGGAAACTTATTCATTTTTTAAAACCCTAAGAAAACTAGGAATAACTTCCTCAAGTTAGTAAAGAACATCTATTAAAAACTCTACCACTAACACACTAAATGGTGAAAGACTGGATGTGTTCCTCCCTAAGATCGGGAACAAGGCAAGCATGTCCACTCTCACCACTCTTGGTCAACATAGTACTGGAAGTCCTAGCCAGTGTGATAAAACAAGAAATTGAAATAGAAGGGATATAGATTGGAAAGGAAGAAATAAAATGATCCCTATTGGGAGATGACATGATGGCCTTTTTAAAATTTTTATTTCAATTTATTTTTGAGAGAGAGAGAGAGAGAGAGAACAGGGGAGGGGCAGAGGGAGAAAGAGAACGAATCTCAAGCAGCCTCCATGCTCAGCATGGAGTCTAATACAGGGCTCAATCTCATGACCCTGGGATCACGACCTGATCCAAAACTAAGAGTCAGATGCTCAACCAACTGAGCCACCCAGGTGCCCCAGTATGAGGGTTTACATAGAAAATCACAAGAAATCTATAAAACAAACAAAACAACAAAACAAACAAACAAAAAAACACCCCAACCTCCTAGAACTAATAAATGAATTCAGCAAGGCTGCAGGATACCAGATCAACACACAAAACTCAACTACATTTCTAAATACTAGAAACGTACATGTGAAAACCAAAGTTAAAATTACACTGTCATCCACAATCACTCAAAGGAAATACACAGATAAAAACATAAAAAAAATGTATAAGAATTGTAGGCTGAAACTACAAAATGCTGATGAAAGAAATCAAAGATCTAACTAGAGAGAGAGATGTACTGTGCTCCTGAATTGCAAGACTCAGCACAGTAAGGGTGTCAGTTCTCCCCAAAATGTTTTGCAGGTTTTATACCATTCTTATCAAAATCTTAGCAACATTTTTTTGTTCATACAGACAAGAATATTTAGTTATTTAAATGTTTATTTACTTTTGAGAGAGGGAAATACAGAGAGAGAGAAATGGATCATGAGTGAGGGAGGGGCAGAGAGAGAGGGAGACACAGAATCTGAAACAGGCTCCAGGCTCTGAGCTGTCAGCACAGAACCGGACGGGGTGCTCGAACCCTCAAACCATGAGATCATGACCTGAGCTGAAGTTGGACACTTAACTGGCTGAGCCACCCAGGCTCCCCTATTCTAAAATGTATATGGAACTTACAAAGAACTAGAATGGCTAAAACAATTTGAAAAAGAAGAATAAAGTGGGAGGAATTACTCTACACAATTTTAAGACATAGTATGTAGCTATACTAATCAAGACTGCATGATAGGTGTGTCTGGTTGGCTCAAATGGTTGAGCATCTGACTCCTGATTTCAGCTCAGGTCACAGTCCCAGAGTGGTGGGATCAAGCCCCGCATTGGATTGAGCTGGGCATGGAGCCTGATTGGTATTCTCTCTCTCTCTCTCTCTCTCTCTCTCTCTCTCTCTCTCTCTCCCCCCCTCCATCTCCCCCACCCCTCTCCCCTGCTCACACACTTTCTCTCTCAAATAAAATTTTTAAATAGACTACATGATATTGTGTGATATTGTGAAGGGATACACACATAGATTGATGGAATAGAATAGAGAATCCAGAACAAATTCATACAAATACAGACAACTGAATCTTAACAAAAGTACAAAAGCAATAATGAAAGATAGCTTTTTCAATAAATGATGCTGGAGCAATTGGACATCTATAGGCCCCAAAAAAGGACTTTGATCTAAAGCTCACACTTTGTACAAAAGTTAACTCAAATGGATCATAGATTTAAGTGTAAAATATGAAACCATAAAACTTCTAGAAATTAAATAGGAGAAAATCTTTGAGAACTAGGGCTTGAAAAAGAGTTCCTAGACATAATAGAAATAATCCATAAAAGAAAACATATTAAGGAATTTTGCTCTAGAAAAAACCCTCCTAAGAAGATGAAAAGACAAGCTCAAAGACTGGGAGAAAATATATGTAAACCACATATCTGACAAAGGACTCATATTTAGAATACATAAAGAGCTCCTAAAACTCAATGGTAAAAGAAAATCCAATCAAAAACTGAAGAGAATATACAGATGGCAAATTAACACATGAAAAGATGCTTAACATCAGTAGCCATTAGGTCATGTACATTAATCCACAGTGATGTATCAGTACACACCTATCCAAATGGCTAAAATAAAAAAAATTGTGATAACACAAAATGCTGGTGAGTAGGTAGAGAAATGGGATCACCCATACATTTCTGGTAGGAATGTGCAATGGTACGGCCACTCTGAAAATGGGTGTGGTAGTCTCTTGCAAAACTAAACATGCTTACCATACACCTCACTCTTACCATACATACCACTCTTGGAAATACAAGAAATGAAAACTTGTATTCACATAGAAACCTGTACACAAATGTTTATAGTCACTTTATTGGTAATAGCCCCCAAATGGAAATGACCCAAATGGTTTTCAATGAGTGAATGGGTAAAAAAACTGGTCCATCTATGATTATTACTGAAAATCATACAAATACGAGAGATAAGCAGAGGTTGCTCTGGGAGTGCAGAGGAGTGCCTAGCTCACCCTGGAAGAAGTAGAGAAGAGGGTTAGGGAAGGCTTCCAGTAGGAAGTAGCACCCAAGCTTGTTCTTGAAAGGTAAATATAGGTTAACTAGATAAAAAATGGGAGAAGAGGGGCACCTGAGTGGCTCAGTCAGTTGAGCGACTGACTTCAGCTCAGGCCATGATCTCACGGTTCGTGAGTTCGAGCCCCGCGTCAGGCTCTGTGCTGACAGCTGGGAGCCTGGAGCCTGCTTTGGATTGTGTCTCCCTCTCTCTCTCTCTCTCTCTCTACTCTCCCCCACTTGTGTTCTCTCTCTCTCTCTCTCAAAAATAAATAAACATTTTAAAAAATTTAAGTGGGAGAAGAGCACTCCAGGTAGACAGAACAGCATATTCAAAGGCATGGAGTCTTAAGAGAGCCCTGTACATTTAAGAGCCCGTAAATGGTAACTCAATGTGATTGAAGCCCTGTGGGGACTAGCAAGAGATGAGGTTGCAGATGTCAGCAGAAAGGCCCTTGGGTCCCCAGGCTGAGCCTCTCAGACTGCAGGGAGCCACCAAAGTGTCTTAACTGGGGGAATGAGTATCAGATTTGTGTTTCTGAGGGCTCTCTGTTAGATGCTCGAGGCGGGGCGGTGGGGCGGGGTGGAGGGTGGGGGGGTGGAGGGTAGATTGGGAGACAGCTGAGAGACCACAGGTGGAGGCTTTTCCAATGGTCCAGAGAATGTTCAGAAGGCTGTGGCAGGGACAAAGAGGGCAGGGGACAAGGGCAAGAGATACTTGGTGAATCTCAGCAAAGTGCTTGTTGTTCACTATACTATGGTGAGGAGCAGAGGAGATGAACTGTTTAGAAGGTGGAATCCATTAGACATGGAGACCACTTCCTAAGGATGAGGATGAAAAAGACCTCTTCCTCACTGTCCCCCTTCTGCCTTGGCCACAATGCTATGTCCACTACCCACCCCCCACACTATGTTCCTTGTTGCCTCTGTGCTTCTGGTCCTGGGAGGTCCAGTAGGCAGAGGCGATCACCTTCCAGATTACTCAAAATGAACACATTAATGCATAAACCAGAGGTGAATAGATTCTGTAAGGTGGGTGACCTGGCACCTCTTCAGCAGAGTACCCCTTGTAAGGGCTCAGGTGCCTGGGATGCTGACTTAAATACACAATCAGAACAAAGGGGACTGGGTGTTCTTGGGTTTTATGTAGGGGATGGCAAAGCCTAGGGCAATGTCATCATGCAGAATATACCAGCTTGGAAGTCAGATCTGAGTTCAGAGGCCAACCCTGCCACAGTCCCTAGATGTGCAAACTTGAAGACGCTTCTTAATTCCTCTGAGCCTGTTTCTTCAGCTCTAAAATGGCAATGGTGATTCTCTGCAAAAAAAAGACTATTATAGGGGCTCCTGGGTGGGTCAGCCGGTTAAGTGTCCGGCTTCGGCTCAGGTCATGATCTCACAGTTCGTGGGTTTGAGCCCCGCGTTGGGCTCTATGCTGACTGCTAGCTCAGATCCTGGAGCCTGCTTCCGATTCTGTATCTCCCTCTCTCTCGACCCTCCCCTGATCGTACTCTCTCTCTCTCTGTCTTTCAAAAATAAATTTTAAAAAAGCATTTAAAAAATTTTTAAAAAGACTGTTATAAAAACAGGGGCTCCTGGGTGGCTCACTCAGAAGAACAGTGCAGCCCTTGATCTCAGGGTTATGAATTCGAGCCCCACATTGGGTGTAAAGTCATAGGGTGATGTCTGGGTGGTTTAATCGGTTAGGCATCTGACTCTTGATTTCCACTCAGGTTCTGATCTCACAGTTAGTGAGCTCAAGCCCCTATTAGGCTCCGTGATGTCATTGTGGAGCCTGCTTGGGATTCTCTCTCCTGTAATCCCTGCCCCTCCCACCCAAGATAAATAAACTTAAAAAAAAATAAAAACAAGTAAAATAAAATCTTAGGGGTGCCTGGGTGGCTTAGACCATTAAGCGTCTGACTCTTGATTTCAGCTCAGGTCATGGTCTCACAGTTCGTGGGGTTGAGCCCCATGTTGGGCTCCATGCTGGGCGTAGAGCCTGCTTGAGACTCACTCTCTCTCCCTCTCTTTCTGCTCCTTCCCACGATACACACACGTGTGTGTGCACATGTGCACTCTCTCAAAGAAAGAAAAACTTAATATAAATAAATAAATAAAATCTTCAAAAACACTGTTGTGAAAACTCAAAGAGATACTGTAGGGAAAGCGCCTGGCTCATGCTACATATGCCACTTGCATTGGTTGTTTTCCACTGTCTCAAATGAACACTGCCTCTGAAAAAAATCCACCTCACTAGATACTGGAATATTAATGTTTTCCAGAAACGGCAGCTTTTGTTTAGACAATACTGGACAAATATAAGTGGAATCTTATTCCCTGAAGCCCTTAAAAAAAAAAAAACAGTTGTTCAAAGCTTGATTCTCTCATGCCAGACATGTTACAATGGCATGAAGAGGATTAGAAAGTTCTTTGGCCACTGACTGTGTTCAGGAAACCCATCCATCCCATTGGTAATATACCTTCATCCATTTGCCATAATGGGCGGCGACTTTTGCAGGTGGCTGATCTCATCCATTGTGGTCTGATCTGTCTTCCCATTTCCAAAGGTGACCTTTTACTACCCTTGTCTGCAAAGGCTGGGGTCCAGAGCTCCCCATGGATCGAACATCTCTGAATGGGGTCAACTAGATCTCTGTGCTCTGTTGCTTCAAGCTCCCCTATTGGAATAAGCTCTGCTGGGGTCTCAAATGAGAAAAGAAACTGCAGCCTTTTGGTTGTACAGCAGGCAGGGCAGGACAGTGAGTCTCGGTCAAGGTTTGTGAACTTCTGGAAGAGGGCTGCCAGCTTCCCTTCCTAATGTTTTATTGTTTAAGAAATATGTGGAAGAATCAGTCTGACGAGATAATTAATAGAAAATACAACCGGCAGCCATTCCTGGCTCTGACTCACTGTGCACACTCCCGCAGTCGTTACCATGGTTTCAAGGCTGAAGTTTTCTCCTCTCTGCCCCCTGTCCGCTCTTATGTTCTTTCTTCATTCTGCTCCACAGACTCCTCCACAGTCGGCCTCCACAGACTGGTGCAGACTTAACTCTGTAGAGAAGCTAGCTTTTTTGGTGTTTGTTTTACAAATAACGTTTATTGCTCTTTTTTCTTGAATAAAATAAAAATACATGCCAATTGATATAAACAGAATATAATATAAACAGAAATAAATAAAAGGTAGACACAAACTCACATTCCAGAATGAATTTTTTAAGACTTGATTTTTTAAAGTGATCTCTACACCCAGCTTAGGACTCGAACCCACAACCCCGATATCAAGAGTTGCATGCTCCACCAACTGAGCCAGTCAGGCACCCTGAACACTTAAGATTTTATCATATTTTCTTTTTGTGATGCATACTGCATAGTTGAGATTGTATATGATTCTGAATCTGACGGCCTTACAGTGCTTTTGACCTTGAAAACCCCCAACAGACCAATGCCCATCCTCTTCTCCTTTGAGTTATTGGCCCCTAGGTACTGCTTCAGTTAAGTTCAGCCACTTACACAGACTTATTTATTATTGTTGTTGCTGTTATATGCTGGAACACTCCCACAATGTTCCAGGCACTAAGTATTTGTCAGGTGCAGCTGCCATTTAATGCTGGCTCTTCGCTGGGATCTGAACTCCGCTTCATTCCCACTCTTCATTCGGTGGTCAGTGGTCACAGTAAGTGCTATGAAAAATTCCCTATGAAAATCAGAAGTAAAGTGCCTCCTGGGTTCCTGGCTGTGAGGAACATGATGAACATGAGGCTATACTGTCATTGTCAAATCCCACCCCCATCTCCCAGCTGGACTTGGAAAGTCAGTACATGGGCAAGATCCACCTCAGAAGCGGAAAACCAATGATCCCCTCAGCATTGGATGTGTTTCTCACAGTTGATCACTCCTAATTCGAAAAAAGGAGCACCCAAGATGTGCTGTGTCCAGAAGTCACAGCAGAACAACAAGAGGGGGCTGCTTGTTATGTATGAGTTGGGGGTGGGCACAGTGTCAAAAATGCCTGATCCTTAGGTCTGGGCACGAAGCACCGCTAGTCCATCAAGGCTGTATCCAAACACTAAACTCTGAACTGGAGGACCTATATAGTCTAGCTGGTAATAACAAGCTGGGACAGCTATCTTATGGAGCCTAAGAAAAAGGTCTGACCTTATATACAAATCAGGAGAAGAGTGGTTATGGGTAGGGGAAGAAAGTGTGGGGACACATTCAAAACTCATTCATCTAATGCCAACATTCTAGGAGTTAGTTGTTGGTTTCTGTGCTTTACAAATATAAACTTGTTTAATTCTCTTAACGTCCTGTGAGTAGGTACTATTATCATCAATTCCATTTTACAGATACTGAAACTGAGCCAAAGAAGGATGAAGTAATTTCCTCAAGGTCACAGAGCTGGTAGCCAAATGGTGGACCAGGGATTTGAAGCCAGGCAGTCTGGCTCCAGAATCCAGGCTTTTAACTACTATTTTATGCTGCATCATTACAGAAAATTTGGAAAATACACAGAAACATATACAACAACCTGTACTAGCACCACTGGTCACATTTGGCTAAGCAGCCTTCCTGTCTTTTATGCATATATGATAGAGCACACTGTATACTTTTTTCCAAAAAAATGAATCATATTCTATAGCTTGGTCTGTAACCTTCCTTAAGGCCATTTCCTGTGTCTGTACAGACAGCTTTACACTTGTTATTTTAAATGGCGTATATCCTTTTGTGTGATTCAAACATTATTTATTTAAGCAATACCCTATTAAGAAACATTTAGACCGTTTCCAATTTTTCTCCATGATAGAGTTCTGCAAGAGGGAGAGGGGTGATAGCTTTTTTTTTTTTTAACTATCTTTTAAATTTAATCAGCTACAACTGCAGAATAAAATTTAAAAATGAAAAACCACAAGGCAGGGCAAGGCCGGTTCGTAGGAGGGAGCAAGAGGAGGGAGCAACCACCGAGGCTCTTCCTCCTTTCCCTTTGTCTGAAAGCCCTGCGCGATTGGCTACAGCCAGCGCCAAAGGACTGCAGAGGCCCACAACGCATGCGTGGAGGAGACGGGTGGGAGAGTGATGGAGCCTGGGAGTTGGCGCAAATAATGGCGGGCAACAGAAGGAACAACAACAAAAAACCCGCAAAGGCGGGGCTTCCCGCCCTTGCTCCACCATTGGTACCGCCCCTCTAACCTACGCAAACTTCTTATTGGTCAGACATCTTCAGCTCCACAGGTCCGCGGGCCCAAGGACCAGGTCTGCCCCAAATTTTGCCTGCTTCCAGGGCCGCAGCAAAAACAGTCAAGTTCAATGCCGTCTTCAGGCATTTGTTTCGGACATGCCCATGGGGCCTGAAGGGGCTTTGTCAGGCAACCGAAGCCTTTGACTATTCAGCTGCAAGGTTCGAAGATGCCGCCCAAGAGAAAAAGCGGTTCCGGGAAAGAGGGGAAAGGTAGAGCGGCCAGAGCAGCCAGAGAGAATGGGATCGGGTGAAGAGCGAGGGGAGGGAGCAGACCGGGGGTCCCCGGGTCCTGGGACGGGGGCAGCGGGTGGCCAGTGACTAGAGGATTGACCCGGAAGTGAGAAGTTGGAGACAATGCGGACTTCTCTGGAAAGCCTTTAAAATTGAAAAACCAGGGAAATTAGATCGTAGATAGAAGAAGACGAAAGACTAAAAAGAAGTTTTTCTTGTTTCTTCAAAATGGGGAAAACTTGAGAGTGAGGATCCGGTAGAGTTAGAGAGGTAAGGGGCCAGAGGAGTGAAGTTGGAGAAAATGAGTCTAGGGCAGAGGTGGAGAAGTTGACCTTTGAATGGCTTGAGGCCATAGGAGGAGGCCTCAAGGATGGGTGTGGTTGTAAAAATTGGGGCCATAGTCGGATGGTGGAGTTTATAGGGAACCGTGATTCATGGCCTCAATTTCTTGTTAAAGTGGAAGGCAAGGGTAATTTTTAAGACTGAGGGGCAAGGACTGAGTGGGGTTCTTGAGAGTGGTAAAGGTTTGGAGTAGTCATCAGGCGTGATGGGAAAGGGAAGGAAACAGTAATAAAAGGATCAGCCCTCAAGGCTGAGAGCCTGAAGTTGAAGGCCATGAATTTGTAGAGCACACTGTACAGTCATGATTTACCTGGTAACTTGCAACTGGCATAATATAAGATTGAAAAGATCTAGGTGTAGCTTTGAGCCAAGGTTGAGGGTTTGTTGGACAATGAGACTAGAATAGCAGGACAAGGGAATTAAGAGTGCCAGTGGGAACACGGATGATGGAGCATGGGTTCAGACTGGCAGGGGAAGGAGAAATTGTAGCCTAGGGGAACACCGCAGGATAAAGGTACCGAAGTGGGGAGTGGTTCCTGTGAAGTCAAAGAGCCAGTGCTGTGGAAGCGAGGCCTGAGAAAGCTGGAAGAACATGAAGTTGTAGCCAGAGACTGAACTGTTAGTTCTCGGCGGCACAGTTCCATCGTGTTGTGCTCTTGGGAGCAGGTGGCCTGGAGTGGAAGGCATGGACATTGAGGAGAAGGGAGGTCCAGAAGTGTGAAGTTAGGTCGTTGGGTGATTCCTCAGCCTAGGTAGTGAGGTCATCCAAGATGATGGCAAGAGTGAGGGCGGAAAGGCGGCCTGGAACTGCTGCCAGGGTCCTCAGTCAATCAAAGAGAACAAGGTGGCAGTTAGAAGGTGGCAGCATCCACCCAGGGAGAGGCTGGGATAACAGGAAGGCATCATCGTTCAAGAGTGAATGTGTAGCAAACCCACTTAAGAGTTTGGTGTAATATAACTCCTTTGGCAGTAACATTCTCCTAGGCATTTGGTGGTCAGCATTTTGGGTTTTCAGTTTACTTGGACATTTATTGAACAACTGTTGTGTGCCAAGCACAGTGTTAGCATTGGAGATACTAAGACAAGTTTAAGATGGAGTCTACTGATTAAATCTTTCCAGTGGTTCCCTATTCTAATATAAACTCCAGGCTCCTTAGTGGGGCTCATAGGCCCTCATGCCCTAACCCTCAGCCACTTCCCCTGGGCTTACCTCACAGCACTCCCACCTCAGACCTGGCTTCATCCATAGTTTCCTACACACACCACGAAGTTCCACGACCCTGGGGCGTCTCCTCATCCTTGTCCTTTCTTCACCTAGTCAGCTTCTGCTCATCTAGGAAACCTTCCCTGACTGGCTAAAATGGCCCCCTGTGCTTCCACAGCCTTCTGTTCCTAGATCAGAGATCATTCTCCTGAAATGATCTGTTTACGTGTCTGTCTTCCCGCGTAGCAATGAGCTTCCTGAAGGTACCATGGTTTGTTCATCTTTGATGAAGTGTCTGGAACTTAGTAGTTATTTAGGGAATGTTTACTGAGGTGAACATTTAATCCAGCAATAGTTCTTAGGAACATCAGCCTCTAACAGTAAGTATGCTGCCACGAACACTGAAGTTGACATAGTGGGGAGATGACATAATAGTAAAATGTAAGATGTTGCCTGTGGTTGTTAATCTGAATATCAACACCTTTTCTTAGGAGGGTATCAATAGGCAATGCAGGACACTCCAGGAATTTGGATGTGAATGTATTCTTTAGCCACATATGGGTGGTGGGAAATTTGATCTTTATTTAAAGTAGATTATTGGAATTGTGAGTACTCAAATACATAGTTGCAGTGCTTATTAGAAATTTTACAGGAGCTCAGGGATTTGCTCTTAGAAAGCAGGATTTCAAATTGGGCCCAGTGAATCTGGACCAGGCTTTTGGCGCTCTCGTTCATCCATTAGCAAACTCACTTGTATAACTGCTTTCTACAAAGGGCTTATGTGGGCACAAATTTCTTGTTTTAAGACAGGTGAGTCGCAGATTAAACGTAGCTTCATGTAGTAAAGTGTCTGGCAGAGTGCCCTTTTGAAGCATGGTGCTATGACAAGTATCCATTCCTCTTGTGTTGGACCTTTCTGTAAATATTAAGATGCCTTTTAAATGAGTACTTGTGATCTCTTCTCTAAAGGGGGAGCAGCCTCTGGGAGTGACAGTTCTGACAAGAAGGCTCAGGGCCCCAAAGGCGGTGGCAATGCAGTAAAGGTGAGTTACTAGTTCCTTTTCTTAAATGCTAAATATCAATAACATATACAAATGTGTCATTTTGGTGCCCAGAAAAGGAAAAGACAGTATGCTTAACCCATTATAAGAGGCTAGCCTCCTACTGGGGCGTGTGGGTGGCTCAGTCAGTTAAGCATCTCACTCTTGATTTCAGCTCTGGTCATGATCGAGCCCCTTCTCAGATTCTGCACTGAAACGGTGTGGAACCTGCTTGGGATTCTCTCTCTTTTTCTCTCTCTGCCCCTCCACCCCCCAAATAAATAAATAAACAAAAAAAGAGGCTAGCCTACTACTGATATGAAATCAAGATAACATAAAATTGGAAAACAGGGTCCAGTCTCACTTATGAGAAGTAATTCTGTTGTATTTTCTCAACTGTTTCCTCAAACATCCAGAATTTCTTCATACTTTGTATTGTTTCTTAAAATGTATTAAGTTAGATCTTCCCCAGTAAGTGAATGAACTGTTTGTCAGAAGGAAATAATATTTTAATATTTTATGTCGCTCCGCCACTGGTAAGCTACAAGCCAAGGCCCTGACCATGAACACTGGGATGGGAGGCAATCACAAATAACTAACTACTTGAAGTACTTGACCTAGTCCCAGAGGAGTGTCATCTGCCCTGGGAAAACATAGTCTGTGAACAGAACCTTACTACTTAGTGCTATGTAACAAGGCAATTTGATTTTTTCATTCAGAGTATGGGATCCCGTACTTGTATTCATTCATGCAGTAAGGATTTAGTGACATCTGCCCTGTGCCAAGCACTGTACTGAGATGGTTTCTATTTAAAAAACAGACAGGCGCCTGGGTGGCTTGCTCAGTTGGTTGAGCTTCCGACTTCAGCTCAGGTCATGATCTCACGGTTCATGAGTTCAAGCCCCACATCAGGCTCTGCTGACAGCTCAGAGCCTGAAGCCTGCTTCAGATTCTCTGTCTCCCTCTCTCTCTCCCTGCCCCTCTCCTGCTCACACTTTGTCTCTCTGTCTCTCTCAAAAATAAACATTAAAATATCTTTAAAAAAACAGGTAAGAAATGGTTTCTATTATCACAGTGTAGTTGGAGCAGTTAGCTAAAGACATAAATTTCATTGCTGTATACTAAGTGGAGTAATGGAATTGCATCATATAAATCCAGCCATACACATGCAGCCACAAAAAGAGAGACTATAGAAATAGTGTGGGCTTTTCTACCCATTTTTCTATTCGATGACCCTATGCTCCAGAGAAAGTGAGTTGGGAGACATGAATCTCTGTTCTCGTATGAGAATTCTCAGAGAATTGATCTCTGTTCTCGTATGAGCATCCAGTTATGTGAAGTGGGATTCTGATACCCAAAAGAGAAGTTTTCATAAAACGTGGGTCCTAAACGCAAACCAACTACTTCATCTGATGTTCAGCTGAAGAAGTGGTCATTGTTGCTGCAGGCTGGGGGATACAGGCCGTGATGGGTTTGACGAGGTCTGACGTGTTGGTCTCCAATACAGTGTCTTCATAAGGGATATTGTAGGGCAATTTTGGCCATACACAGTTTCACCTTACGTGCTGACTTTTACAAGCACCCAACCCAAGAGACTGCTCCAATGCATGTTGCTTCACAGAGGCATCTTGCTCTTTCTGGAAAAAAAAAATGAGTTCAGTAGCTGTGCGTGAGGTGTGTGGAAAGATGTGGCAGTTAGGAAAGTTGATCAGGACTAAATTCTCTTGTTGAGCTTTTTCTTTTGAGATAATTTTATTTTATTTTTATTTTATCTTGAGAGAGAGAGAGCGAGCACATGAGCAGGGGAGGGGCAGAGAGAGAGGAAGACCGAGAATCCCAAGTAGACTCTATGCTATCAGCACAGAGGTTGATGTGTACCTTAATCCCACAAACCGTGGCTCATGACTTGAGCCAAAATCCGTAGTTGGACACCTAACCGACTGAGCCACCCAGGCACCTCATCTTTTGAGATAATTTGAGACTCACATTCCAGTTGTAAGAAATTGTACATGTGCTGTTTACCCTGTTTCCCCCCATGGTAACATCTTAGGTCAAACTCTATTACGACAGCACAACCAGGAGGTTGACGTTGACCCAGGAAGCATACAGAACGTTTCCATCACCCCCAGAATCCCTCTTGTTGCCCTTTTATAGCCATACCCACTTTCCTCCCCCACCTTCCCTCCGTCCTTAACCCCTGGCAGCAACTGATCTGTTCTCCATTTCTGTAATTTTATAATTTCATGAATGTTACATGAATGGAATGACGGAATATGTAACCTTTTGGCTTTTTCACTGGCATAATTCTCTGGAGATTTCACATATCAAGTGTCCGTTCCTTTGTATAGCTGAGTAGTGTGCTGTGGAATGGGTGTGCCGTAGTATGTATGACTGTTCACCTGCTAGAAGATATCTGGGTTGTTTCTGGTGTTTGGAAAGGTCCAGCACGAAGGGAACCCTGCAAGCCTCCAGCCTTTTAGGGGCTAGGCTCCTTCCGCATCCTGCTGTCCTCCTTTCAGTCCCACTCCCGAGCCCATGCCCTGCCCTGCGTCTCTAGAGCTGTCTGGATTCTGAAATCCACCTGGCAACCACAGCTTTCCTCCTTTCCCTTTGCTTCCTGCATCCCCTAATCTTGTTCTGTTCTTCTCTACACACAGACCTCTAGCCCTCAAGTCCGCCTGTTCTCCCCATCATCTCCCAGGCTTCGTGTCTGTCACCCAAGCCCTGTATGTCCAGTAAGCTGGAAATTACATCAAAGAGCTTGACCACTGGATCCAGGAGCCCCAATTTTTTTCCTTTTGGTCAGCTGTTACATCCACCTGCCAGACTATCAACTCTGGATCAGTCCAGTGGTTTACTTCCTTTACATTAAAAAATTTTTTTAGCATTTATTTGTTTTTGAGAGAGAGAGAGACCAGGGGAAGGACAGAGAGGCAGGGGGACAGAGGATCCAAAGCAAGCTCTGCGCCGATAGCAGCGAACTTGACACAGGATTCGAACTCACGAACTGTGAAATCATGACCTGAGCCAAAGCCAGAAGCTTAACCGATTGAGCCACCCAGGCATCCCTACTTCCCGTATGTTTAAACATGGAACTGCTGGAGAGTCACATAGCCTGGGGAATTGGGACCACTGATTCCTGGTTAACCTTACCTAGGCTGTCAGTACTGCTCAGCAGTCCTTTGCCACACACCTCAAGCCATCCACTGCCCTGCTCCAGTCAGTCAGTAGATAACTTCGTCCAGTGGTTCTTAACGCTGGTGTACATCAGATTCACCTAGACAGCTTCTCAAACTACCAGTGTCCAGGGTCCTACCCCAGACCAGCTACCTCAGAATCCCAAGGATGGGGCCTGGACCTTGGTGGGTTTTTTATTTATCTTTTTAAAAATTTTTAATGTTTATTTATTTTTGAGAGAGAGAGAGAGACAGACAGAGCATGACTGAGGGAGGGGCAGAGAGAGGGAGACACAGTACCTGAAGCAGGCTTCAGGCTCCAAGCTGTCAGCACAGAGCCTGATGCAGGGCTGGAACTCACAAGCCTTGAGATCATGACTTGAGCCGAAGTTGGATGCTCAACCAACTGAACCACCCAGGCGCCCCTCAGAAGCACTGAGAACGATTCTGAAATGCTGCCAGGGTTGAGAAACACTGACCCAGTGTTACAGGGTTGATGTGAGGATTTCATGAGATAACACATGTAAAGGGCTTAGCACATGCCTCGCAATTGTTAACTTTTAAATATTGTTAAGTTGGAAATGGAAACCAGACTTAGGAACTTGTTGGCTTTCTGGACTCCTCCCAACAAAGTTCTTGTCACACACCTCCCTGCTCTGTCTTCTCATCTTTCTTTCTCTAAGGCTAACAAATTTTTCAAGCAGTGCTCTGAGTGCCAGCCCTTCTCTTGCATTATCTCTGCCGTCTTTGTTCTGTCTTCAACCTTTCCCTCTTTACTGCATCTTTCCCTTCATTCTGAGACTCTGCCCAGGGACCTTTAAAATACATACGTGTCTGTGACCATTTTCTTTTTGTTTTTCTTTTCTTTTTATAATAGTTTATTGTCAAATTGGTCTCCATATAACATCCAGTGCTTCTCCCCACAGGTGCCCCCCTCCATGACCATCACCCCCTTCTTCCCTCCCCCTGTGACCACTTTCTCATAAGAGCCCTTTCTTCTTTTCGACCTCAGGTGGGGGAGTACCCCACACGCATTCCCTTCCCGCCTCCTATCTCCACCTCTGTCTGCTCACCCCCATCTGGCTTCTGCACTTTCTCCTCTTCTGAAACTGCTTTTGCTAAGGTCATCGATCACTCATTGCTAAATTGGTTGTACTTCTTACCTGATCACTCTGCCACATGTAAACCTGTTGACCATTTCCTCTCTGAAACTTTCTTTTGTCTCGGTTTCTGTTAACATACCTTCCCTACCTCTCTGGCCTTTCCTTTTGTATTATGGTTATTGAGCTTTTTTTCTTTGCTTATTGCTTAGACATCAGTGTTCTCCGGGGATGTCTTTAGCCTATGTTTCTCCTATTCTCACTCTACATAGCCTCCCTGAGCAATCTCATTACCTCCCATAGTGTCAGCTACTATGTCCATGCTAATCATTCACAAATTCTCTCTGTGGGTTGGCTCTCTTTTTTTTGTTTGTTTGTTCTGAGAGAGAGAGAGAGAATGAATCACAGGAGGGGCAGAGAGAGAATCCCAGGCAGGCTCTGCACTATCATTGCAGAGCCTGACGTGGGGCTCAAACCCACAGTGAGATCATGATTGGAGCCAAAATCAAGAGTTGGATGCTCAACTGACTGAGCCACCCAGGCACCCCAGGGTTGGCTGTCTTCTAGTATGCCAGTCTTACACAGTTGCCAGTTGCAACATTGCAAAACCCACAGGTACTACTGAGTCATTATGTCTAACCTGACAGACTGTCCAGACCAGAATATTTGTTTATTCATGTATAAAGTGCTGGGTGGTCTCGCCTTTCATGAATCATGAATGCTGTAATTTAGTTCCCAGTAACTGAACCAGAAAGTTGCTTTGTGAGTGTAGAAGCAAAAAGAGGGAGGCATTCTAGAAACTGTTTTGGCCAGGCCAACTTAAGGCCTTAATGAACTGTCCTTGTTTCCCAGCATGTACCTCTCTAGTGTCCAGCTTGTTCCTGTCTGCCCATGACAGTACATTCTGTACATCCCGTACATTCTATTCAAGTTTGCCTCTCTGAGCTCTGCTTTTTTACATTCTTTCCTTTGCTATCAATGTTCCTATCTCCTGTGTAGCTCCTCCAGTTAGGAAGTTATTCCTGTGGGCCTAGAATCCCCTTTCCCCAATTCCAGTAGTCGAACCCTGAGGACAACCTTGATTTGCTTGTCTCTACATTTATAAGGGAGACACCTTTAGCCCTCATCCCAGTGTATCACTTAAAGTATGAAACAATGGATTGTGTTTGAGAAATTGGAAATCCTGCAAAATGGCTACCTTGACAAAAACCAGTTTTCAAGATAGGGTGATTTTAATAAAAACACATGGCTTTATGTAAACATAGGTCAGACTTGAATACCTCTATAGGGTTGAGTGTTCTTAATCAACATATGATACTTTTTCAAAGTATTGAGTTGTGAAGAGGCTTTATATTGGGCCTCTTTTGATAAAAAGTATTTCCTAGTGGGTTTTTTAATAGCATCCCCACTCTGATGAAAGAACGGCTACCCTTTATTGATTCCTTGACTACATTATCTCAGTCTTCATAACCCCATGAGAACACATAGGTACTATTATTATCTCAGTGCACAAAGGGGGAAATACTTAGAGGTTTAAGAAGATGCCTATAGGGGCGCCTGGGTGGCTCAGCTGGTTAAAACTCTGACTTTGGCTCAGGTCATGATCTCACGTTTGTGGGTTCAAGCCCTGCATCAGGTTCTGGGCTGACAGCTCAGAACCTGGAGCCTGCTTTCGATTTTGTGTCTCTCTCTCTGCCCCTCCTCCTCTCATGCTCTGTATCAAAAATAAATAAAACATTAAAAAATTAAAAAAAAAAAAGAAGATGCCTACAATCAGGGTGCCTAGGTGGCTCAGTTAAGTGTCTGACTTCAGCTCACAGTTTGTGGGCTCGAGCGCCACGTCAGGCTCTATGGTGACAGCCTGGAGCCTGCTTTGGATTCTGTGTCTCCCTCTCTCTCTGCCCCTCCCCTGCTCGCTCGCTCGCTCTCTCACAAAAATAAGGACAAAATCTTTTTAATAAAATTTAAGTTAATTAAAAAACAATCAGAGTTCTGAAATAGTGTCTTGACACAGAAAACAAGCTTGTGGCCATCACCCAACTGAACAGACTTTAGGATTTTCTGTTGCCATGAACCTGATCTGTTTTTTCACTACTGGGGGGAATCCAGACATGACTACTATACTGTGAGAAAAGGAGTTGTATGGGTCTCCCAAATAAATTCTGTGACTATACTTTTTCCTTGTAGGTCAGACACATTCTGTGTGAAAAACATGGGAAAATCATGGAAGCCATGGAAAAGTTGAAGTCTGGAATGAGATTCAATGAAGTAGCTGCACAGTATAGTGAAGATAAAGCTAGGCAAGGGGTATGGTGCTGTTATCATTTATCCTCCATGGAGGATACACAGTGGTAGGGGTTGTTTTTGTATTCTGCCTTTAATTTTAGCCATAAGTTGGTTGAAAGATCTTAAAAGCAGAAATGTCCAGCTTATGAACAGTTGCATACAGGGCACCTGTCGTCTAAGACTAGGCATGGCCAAACTCACATCGCTGACTGGCACGCGACAGCATTGTGAGTGCTTATGTGTGCAGTCCAGGGTTGGATCTGTTCCACCCATTTGTCCTTGTCGAGCTCACTTCTTCACAGCCCAGGCAAATAAACCTAGGAACCTTCGTGTTGGGAAATTCTCAAGCTATCATAGAACTGTTTCCTCTTTGAGGGCCACCTGACATCAGATATCTTTTGGGTTTTTCAGGGCGACTTGGGTTGGATGACCAGAGGTTCCATGGTGGGACCATTTCAAGAAGCAGCATTTGCCTTGCCCGTAAGTGGGCTGGATAAGCCTGTGTTTACAGACCCTCCAGTTAAGACAAAATTTGGATATCATGTTATTATGGTTGAAGGGAGAAAATAAAATTGTACGGAAGACTGACACCGTTTTATACAATTCTGTTTATTTCTTTAAAAGGTGTTGAGTAGTCCTTGAATTTTATGAACTCTGTCATTGTGGGTTTGTAGGTACAAAATGAGGTGGGGAAAGGTTAGTGAACACTATAGTGGGTATCCAGTCAGCCATTCTCAGAGAGAAGTCAAGCAGGGGTGCCCAGCTGGCTCAGTCCGTAGAGTGAGTTCGAGCCCCACATTGGGTGTACAGTTTACTTAATTAAAAAGATTTTTAAAAAAAAAGAGAAGTCAGGCAGATTCCTTTTAACCTGAAGTCTCTTTCCCCTCAGAACTACTTTCTGTGATTCTCAGGGTATCCTGTAAGTTAATTTAAAAACCATCTCTAGGGGAGACAAATACCTAGTTTACACTATTCACACACTGAGTCGGACATCAAATAGATGAATTAGCATATGAAAATCCTAAAATAAGGAATAGGCAACACTTATTTTTTAAGTTAGCCAACTTTGATCTGCCAGGACAGTTATTAGTTCCAATGTCTTAATATAATACGCTGTACATAACAGCCATTCAACTGAACTTTTTTTTTATGAATTCTTCTTTTTAAATAAACATTGTAGGAAAAAAACGCACTCACTTCTTCTACCCGTTGTTTCTACTAGACTAAGCAGCCAATGTTCTGTGTACCTGCATTTTTTATTTTACTTTCCCATATTTATAATATACAAAAATATATAAAGAATTATAAATACTGTACTGCTTCAAAAATAAAATTTTGCCAACACAACCATGTGGTTCTTAACAGTGATTCTTTTAGCACACTGTGTTCTTGCTAAGCTGCATTTGCCATAGAAGTTTCTTATTTTAGAGGCGTTTCTGGACATCCCTAGGTTAGTCTTCCAGATTTTCCCCACTGAGCAGACTAACAGATGCTCCATTCCCTCAGATACATAGATATACCAGTATGACATTGAGAGATGTTCAAAATAATAGGCCTAAGACGAAAACTTCTAAAAACCCCACTCAAAACAATTTGTCTAAATAAGGGCTGTAAATTTGGAAAATCTTAAAGAAAATTCTGAAAAGTTTTATATGCTTGAGACACCACCTAGTTAGCATCCTTTGCTCAGGACATTGGTTTACCCAGGATACTGAGTGAGTGCCTTTTGTAGGGTGTCACCCACAAAGGAAAAAGTGCTGGAAAGGTAAAGTAGAAAAAGCAAACCAGGGACGCCTGGGTGGCTCAGTCGGATCAGCATCCAACTTCAGCTCAGGTCATGACCTTGTGGTCTTGGAGTTCAAGCACTGCATCGGGCATAGTCTATGCTGGCAGCTGAGAGCCTAGAGCCTGCTTTGAATTCTGTGTCTCCCTTTCTCTCTGCCCCTCCCCCACTCGTGCTCGCGCGCTCTCTCTCTCTCTCAAAAATTAAAAATTAAAAAAAAGAAAAAGCAAACTAATGTGTGGCATGAAAAGAGAAAGCAGTGATGACTAGCTTGAGAAAGCAGAACAAGGATAGGTCTCTGACACCAAGCAACCCTTTGGGAAGTTAACCTTGAACTGGCAACTAAGGTTCTAAAGGAGTTGATAAATGAGAAAATTAAGGATTTATACCAATTTATACATATTATAACTGAATGCACATGCATTCAGTTCTGCTTTGAAACTGCATCTTTTTCATTAAGTTTAATGCTTAATGAACCAACTTCATTCAGAGTAAAATAGTTTGCAAATTAAAACCAAAATGAGATCTTGCTTTTTACCTATCAGACTGGCAAAGTTCAAAACATTTAAAATATTTTTGGCAAGGGTATGAAAAAACAGGTATTCATTAATGGTGGAAATGTACATTATAACCTCTATGGAGAATTTGGCAATATCTATGAAAATAAATACAGGGGCGCCTGGGAGGGTCAGTTGGTTGAGCATGTGACTCTTGATTTCGGCTCAGGTCATGATCTCACAGTTCATGAGTTTGAGTGCCGCACTGGGCTCCACGCTGACAGTGCAGAGTCTGCTTAGGATTCTTAATCTCAAAATTAAAAAGAAAGAAAAATTATAAATACACTCTTGTACCCAGCAGCTCCATTTCTAGGAATTTATCCTATAATCACATATGTCAAAGGTATAAGGATATTCATCACAGCATCAGTTGGAAATAAATGGACTATCCATCAATAAATGATAGTGATCCATTCAATAAAATATACAGCTGTGTTAAAATGAAAAACTGGTACAGAACAGCATATATAATATACTATCACTTGGGTAAAACCATAGATATACAAACATATACTTGTACATACACAGACTGTCCTTGGAAATGGCAGTCCAGAACTGGGGCCAGGGGCAGGTAAGAGACTTTATGAAATAAATATTAAGGGGTCTTAATCTGTTTTGTGTCATGGAGCCCTTTGGCAGTTTGCCCAAGCATATGGATCCCTTCTAAGTTGCTTTTATTTTTTTTTTAAGTTTATTTATTTGAGAGAGAGAGAATCCCAAGCAGGCTCCATTCTGTCAGCACAGAGCCCAACACAGGGCTCGATCTCACAAACTGAAATCATGACTGAGCCAAAATCAAGAGTCACATTCAACAGACTGAGCCACCTAGGCAACCCTATCTGTAGTTTTAAAATTGTTTTATATATAATATGTAGATTTAAATTATATGTACTTCATATTTTCTTGAGTTCTGTGTGTTCTAATTATTGAACCTGAAGGTGCAGTCATGGGAATCCTCAATTTGTAGCCAAGTTGGACAGAAGTGTGGATAACATGGGGGCTTGATACTAGCAACTGACAACCGAGGTCAGGGCAGTTTTATAGGAGTGAGCCCTTAAACCTGTGAAGTCTGCAGTGTCAGAACTGAGTTGAATTGTAGGGACACTCCATGGATATCTGCCGAGAACTAGAGGACTGTTTGGTGTGGAAAACCCCCACATTTGAAGTCAGAAACGTCAGTAAAAGCTCAGTACATTCAGCGAAGCAAAGACAGTTTATTATAGGAACTTTTCACTAAGTAACACATGGTTTTAAAATATCCATTTCACTCTCTTGAGCAGGTCACAACCTCACTGAGCCTTAGTTTTCTCAACTAAAACGAAGTAAATGCCACCCTAAACCTCAAAGGATTATGCTAAGGATTAAACAAGGAACCTATGTAGAACACCCAATACACAGTAGGTACTCCATACAAGCTACTTCCACTTCTCGAGTGCAGAGTTCTGTACTGTATGTCTGGGAGGCAACCCAACTCCTTTTCAGTCTACCACCCAAAGATCCACTGTGCTGGCCTGTATCCGAACACGGTGGGAGGTGAGTGAAGAATGACTAAGTTGTTGACAAAGTGACTCCAGGGTCGGGTGCCAGTGATAAAGAAGCCCGGCACCAGGTACCTTATCCCAGCCTTCTGCTAAACTGTGCTGAGGGCATAAAATAAGATGTTAAAAAGCAGGTCACAGATTTAGAATTCCAGTAAGCTCCTGCTTAAACTAACGTGCTCCTATATGCATTTGTCAGTGTCATCTCAGTGAAAGAAAGCGAAAGGAAAAGAAAACGAGAAAAGAGACTTTACTATTCTTACCTGAAGTGCGATATACAGAAGTGGTCATTTCCAGAATGAAATGAAGAGTGGCCAGAATAATTTCACAAAATCGTTTCTAGAAATCACATAGTTCTATTAAGTTTACAGAGCATGCCACCATGCTGAGCGTGGAGCCTGTTTAAGATTCTCTCTCTCTC